>JASGAT010387183.1:0-13389 GCA_030220025.1 Chelon auratus
TCAGTAGTTCCCCTTTAATGTATGTATTTTGTATTTACACAATGCAAATCCAAATGGCACAGTAAAATTTCAACACTCAAAAAAAGATGGATTAAAGTACAGTTAGTAACAGAAGTGGACAACGAGCATGTCCTGTACGCTTATTAACCATGTGAAGGATATTAGGGGAAGCCAGGAGTAATTCATCCCATTCCCTTTAGAGAGATGCTAAGTGATGCACTCGAACACAGGTGTCGTTTCCTGGATTACAGACTACAAGGACAGGCCACGCTTAGTTTGTGTCAGTGAATGGTAAAGGGCTGCCTCAGGGGACGGCACTGTTACCTACAGCACGAGTCAAAAGTGTGTAGGCTGTGACTCGTCGTCCTTCATAGTTGAAAATAAGACTGTAAAAAAAAAAATAAAAATGCAGAATTCACGCTGCACCCACCCTTTTCGGTGAGTGTGAGTCACATTTCGACCCACATATAAAACATGTGAGGTTTCGGCTGAAGAGTCCAGGAGCACATTCTCTAAATATCCTGTTTAGATTTCCGATTCTTACGTGGGCTTTGTTCGGCATTTTCCTACTTTGACTGGTAGCAGTAACATTTATAATCTGTGTCGCTAGTTTTTATAGACATTACAAAAATCTTTGACATTTATGGTGTTCAATAGATACACTTCAGAGCTTTAGCTGTGTCTTTTTTTCAGAATGAGAAACCCATTCGCTTTGGGTGATTATTTTATTGGATTTGACAATATTTCTACTTACACTTCAAATCAAAATCAAAGTGTAATTCTCTCGCGGTTGCAGCATGAAAAACCTTCCTTCCAGCAGCTTCTCCATTACCAGTCAAACCTTGAACTGCTAATTTGTCTGTTACTGTTAACTTCAGTTTCTCTCCACTGGAGGCTGGATTATACTTGGAGATCAAACAATGCATTACTTATTTCAAACAGGAGGAGTAGCAGAGTCTGGAGGGATGCTTGGTTGGAGGTGTGATAAGAACCAGCTGCTCCCGACTGACACTAATGTCAAGTAAGCAGGCGGTGACACCTGTCCACCATCCAGAGGCGAGGACTTACAGATTGTTCTAGTCTGCAGACAGCTAAGGTGATCGTCACCTGGACAGGTCTGGCAGTTTAAGGGGCAGTGAGGGCAGATGTTGATTGTTGTTTTTGACAAAGCTGTGGTCATTCTGTGGATGCAAAAGACTATTTTCCTGTCTAGCATCAAGCTGTTACTGAACAAAGTACAAAAACAAACATGCACAGCTTCCACTTTAACAAGTCCATAGCGAGCATTTTCAGTATTTGCTGTGCTCACTTAAAGGTGTAGAGTTGCATTGGCAGTCATTTGTTTCACCAGCATTTAAGCAATATTGAGCTTCGCTCCTGGCTGCTGAAGCACTGCATCTGTTCTGTCTGTATGAACTTCCTTCACATTGCTATCCTTTGATCTTTGCGTAATGTTCTTGCAGAAAGTATGTAAAATAAAAGAATAACACGGCACGAGGGAATTTATAAGAAATATGTTATAATCAAAGCAGTTTTTGTGTCTTCAAATCGACATTTAAAAGCATGGAGAGTTGTTGTGAGACTGTCCCGAAGCAAAATGGTAGTTGTGGTAGCAAAACAGTTGTTTCAGCAAATCTCCAAAAATTACAAAAATTACAAAAGCCTCTAGCAGTTGTATATTCTTTCCGTGATTCAGCGTTTCATGACCACAATCTCTTTTATAGCCCTTACCAATTTAATATTTCAACCCAACAGATGATCCGTCCAGGAGCCTAACCAAATTGTTCTTTTTTTTTTTATTAAAACTAAACCAGACCATGCCCTAATGAATGTTGTTCTGCTGTGTTTGACCAAACACACGTCAGGCTTAAAGGGGAATTACCGTTTTTTTACAACCTTGACCTTATTTCTGGCATAAATGATATGATCGTTTACTCACCCATATAACTTTGGTGTCATTTGGAGTCATTAGGTAGATATTTAGATCCAGTGGAGCGCCATGTATATCCATATAATGGGAGTGACTGGGGCACCGAAACGCAGCCTCTAAATAACGCATTATCTGCCGCGAAACTCGCTCATTTCACCAATGTTTTGTTATGATACGCTAGTGCTATTTCCCCGTTGAGTCCAGAAAACTCCCCAGCGCTGTAAAATCGAGTGGAGACTCGAAGAACCTGCACCTGAACCATGCTCTGTTGAGAGTGCAAACAAAGGTTTTGCCAAATTATACCAAAAAAATGCACATTTTCCTTTCATGCTCTATCAGATAATTATTTTCAATAGTAGAATTCTTCAAAGAATAATAATTAAAAAAAAAGAAAAACATTGTAAAACTCATACAAGTGAATTGTTTTATCAATTTTCTGCATCTGTGCAGTGGCAAAGAATCCACAAAAAGAATAATCACTACATTCACCTTCAAAGGAAAGGTTTTATACTCCTTGAACTACCTGAATGCTGCTTTATTATTTTGCTCCTTTCACTATAGTATTCCTTTAACAGGGTGCGATAAAATCAATCATAAACTGTAGACACAAGCCCACCTTGAGATCGACTATATTGTCACACTGTGAGATAGAGCAGCAGTGGTGTCGCAAACAGAGCTGGCAGTCTGTTTCCAGACGAAGATTTACTACAATTCAATTTTAATCTTCACACTATCGCATATGAAAACACAGAGTTATAACAATGTATGTCATGCAAATGTAATTTAATTTTAACTATTTAGACAGCGCACACTATGTGCAGACACTGAGGGTGTTTGGCAGAATCGTGTTAGGAGAGAATAACTAGTGTTTGGGTTGGCGTTTGGTGTAATTCTGAGTACTGACACATTTTTTCTCAGGTAGACATGTGGGCCCGGTGAGTCAAGACACACTTTAAAGTGTTAATGTAGTCGTGTGAAGAAAAAGATTCACAGTCAAAGCCTGCTGCAGGTGCGTAGGTTTGAAGCTGACCGGATTTGGAGGCAGCAGAGGTACCCTTGACTCTCCGGAAGTTTGAAAGGAGGATGCAGAAATAATTATATTTTCCTTTGTCTGGTGTGGATGCTCTGATCTCCCATTTTCTCCTGTGAGAAAGTCTGACTGGTCAAAACTGTTTTCTTGTACTAGAAAGGGCAGTTATAATTGGCACAGGGCCTGAGGGCCTAAAATAAATTTTATTATCACAGTTACCTAATTGGTAAATTTGGAGACGGCTTTCATGTATCTGCCGAAACATGATTGCAAACATATTTTAAACAGAACATCCATTTTTACATTTTCTTGACCGGATATTAATCTTCTTCTTATGTTCATAAATGATTTGATTCTTGTTTGTTGCATGGGTTATATCATCATTACTTTGGACTTTTGGTTGGAAAAAGTGTGTCAAGATGTCTGTGATAACTGGACTGGAGGAAAATGTGGAGAAGAAATCTTTAGTCTTGCTAGTTTTGTGTTGTTCTCAAATTGGTGACTTAGCTTCTGAGGGTAATGGCCGGTGTTGCCGGGGTCCTGGTGTAGCCAGCGGACATTATGGACCTACACTTCTCTGTTCCTGTGTGCCAGTCATTGTTTACACGTCTCACTAGCAATTTGAGACATGGGAATGGAGCTGGAGTTCAGACAAGTCAAGCAGTGACAGGATTGTTTTGCAAGTAGTTTACTCCAAATTGTTTTTGCTAACGGTATTTGCTTGATCAGTGTTCTAGCTTAATGATCGGCCAACACAGACGGAATGAAAAGCCTGTCCGTTGCCTAAATTGTAGATATCTGTTTACAGAGATTACTGTTTTCTGGATCGACAAATCTCCAAATTAAAACTAACCCATAATAGATATGCAAGTAGCTGCCTTCACAAAATGAGGGGAACTACTGTTTTTACAACCTGGACCTTATTTCTGGTATAAAATACGATCGTTTACTCACCCATAGAACTTTGGTGTTATCTGGAGTCAGATATTTATATCCGCGTATATCCGCAACGCAGCCTCAAAAAACTAGCAGTAGCAAATTACGTCATCAGCAAAGGACATCATCCAGGTCAGAGGTTAACAGGTAACTCTGGACTCAACGGGGAGTAGCACTAGTGTATCATAACAAAATATTGGTGAAATGAACTCCCACTATAAGGATATACACGGATCTAAATATCATCCAAATGACTCCAAATGACACCACAGTTATACGGGTGAGTAAACGATTGTATTTTATGCCAGAAATAAGGTCCAGGTCGTAAAAAGCAGTAGTTCCCCTTTAACTTCGGAAATGCCTCTCCATACAGGACGCAGTGATGTGAACCTGGAAAGCACATTCCAAAATTCATATCTTTAGACTTTCAGGAGAAATTTATGAAATGCAGTCTTTCAGTCTTAATGTCTTGACTTTACAGTCTGAGTTGGCAAAAAGAAGAGTGAATTAATGCTTTTGATGAATCTCCTCAATAAAAAAGGTGGCACTCGCTTAGCTTTCAGAACGAGTCTGGGTTAACCCTGCGCATGTGAGTTATCAGGCATTTTATTCACTTTTTTCCTCTATTCTCTCTCATTCTCACACCCCGTGTCTAGTACTTTTCCATTGCACTGAAGTGGGGTTGAAGGAGGGCGAGGGGTCAGGTGCTGGTTGCAGAAGCATGCAACGCTAGACCTCGTGCACTACAGAGGTAATAATTGCCAGGATGATAACCTAGCCTGCAGCATGTGTGTGTCTATTATCTCAGATGATTACAGCACATGGCCTTGATGTCCCTGCATGCCACACATCTTTAATTGCAAGTGGACCTCTGGAAAATACACTAAGCACATTGCTTGGCCTTTCCCATTTGCATTGTACAATCTCTTGGAAGTGTTCATCATATTTTATGTCAATAATTGTGAGAGACCTCATTGATTAGATTATTCAAAGTATTTCTTTCAGAACCCTGTAGCTAGGTCCCGTAGTCCTCTCTGTAATTGATCAAGCCTCTCTTAAATTTCCCTCGAAATGTCCTTGAATTCATTTGCAGTGTTTGTCTTTAATAGAGGAGCTGACATGATTAAAGTGTTAATAACAAGTTGTGACTAAACATTTGGCTCAGGCCATCTCCCGGGCAACATGTTCACATCAAGTTACAAAGCTGATACACACTTACGCACACACACACACACACGGTGGTGTCAAAGTTGCACAGTTTATGGACCCAGCAATTCATCTCAACGTGACCTTCAGTGTGTCAGCAAAAACAAGAGCTGGGCTCAGTTCCGAGGTGATAGGTTAAAGAATGACTTTCACCGTGATGATTAAACACACAAGGTGACAACCAGGGTTTGATAAACAGTCTGGTTTTTCTTATAAGAAATCTTTCAGCATCCAGCATGATGGGCAGACTCTATGGTCAAAACAGAACACTGATGAAATAGTAAATCGCAAATGCTTAGGGCAGGTGTGCTTTTTTGGCCTGTGGGCTAGAGAGCGCCGGTAGTCTCGAGTTGCTGTTGTTGATGTTGTGCATGCCTGTGGATGTGTTCCGCTGAACTGATGGCACGTTGAGATAAAACGTTTTAAAAAAAGAAGATGGAAGTTTGTCTTGCTGTGTGTTCTGGAGGTGCAACAGATAAATGGTAGACGAACATCTAAAACATTTTTTCAATGGCACGTGATCTAACCGCATTACCTTCACGATCTACTGATCAATCACGATCAACGTTTTGGGCAACCCTGGGGGTGTTTTTTTCTAAATGCTTTTCACCAGTTCAAAGTTAAAACAGTTGATCATGTTCAGATGCTGCTTAAAAATTGCTAAAATTGCAGGGCAGGTGTTTTACAGATAACATTTGCATATGTGCCCTGGACATTCTGTACACATGGTGACTGTTTTTTGAATCACTGCCCTGTGTGAAGCACATTACATTTTGTCAATTTAAAAATCCACAGATATTTATTTATTTATTTATTTTAATGGCTACCCTTTGGCAATATTCAGAATCCTCCATGACCCAGGGGCACAGACTTTGAAAACCACTGGTCTGCTCTCTTGCCACTTCACAACAGAGAAACAAACAAAGGTCATTTTTCTGTAGGCAACAGCAGCACCCTTGGTTCCATGCCATTACCCACTGCCCAACAATAATTAATTAATCTCCTAATACTCAAACATATCCCTTACCGAATTTTAAAAACAAAACTGGGAATTAAACAGGCAACGCTCGTGCGTCGATTTGGTTCTTAATGAGAAAGCTTTGTGAGTTTTCTCAGTTGTAACTTTGCAGTGAATACTGTTCTCTTACAGGACACACTTTGATGACGGAATAGTCAAATAATTATATGTAAAGTTACACTCCCAAAAGTTCAAACGTTTTGGGAGTCATCCTTTAGGCCTGTAAAGAGAAACATTTGGTTTGTTTTGGTGCAGAGCTTTATTTATGGTGGTTGAACTCCTGTCAATACCAAGTTTTCATAGTGAGAAGAAAGGGAATAGAAACACAACTTCTCAAACCACCCGGGCATTGTTTTCCACCATTCATCTGTATTTTGGTGTGTTGGTTTATTGCTTTGGTCCACAAAGACATTAATACGCTGTAACCTTCATACAAGCAGACTGACTATGCCTTCTGTTTCTTATGATCAATGTAAAAATACACAGTAAGGGTAAACAACACTTCACATTGCATTTAAATTCAATCTTTATAAATGAAAGATTCTCAGCTTTCGAAGGCACTGGTAACACTGCCAAATGTTAGGTTAGTGGGAAAGTAAAAGGCAGGAGTAAGAGTCTTTTTTTTTTATAAACATGCACTCTGTATCCCTCCAGTTAACCTGAGAGGAGTTAAAAATGGAGGGTATTTTGCTGTGAGCCAGTGCTAACAACCAGGCATGGTGCCACCAGAGCAGGCTAAGTTTGAACTCTAGGTGGCTTTTGAGGAAAGTCGGGTCTCAAAAATCAATATGTTTCTCCCTGTTGGGAGCATGGATGTGCACAGCACATTTCATGCCAAAGCAGCCATTAGTTTCTGAGATATTTTCAGGTCGTACAAACAAACGGTCAGATGAAGCCGATAACAGTACACATTTTAGTGTAGTGCTTTGTGTTTCAAAGCAGTTCATCATCAAATGATACTTTGTGGACGCTCCCGTGATTCCTGTCCTTTCCACTGCAGCTTTTCTCGATGTGAATATGTCAGCTTTCCAGAGTTAAGCTCAAAGGCACCACTCAAGCTGGAGGTTAAGCTTTTAGCTTAGTGATGTATGTTTTTTTATTTTGTGAGGGTGGAAGAATGAACTTCTGATTTAGATTCTCGGTCACTTGAATGAGGATAAAAGTGGCTTATAGGCAGTGATCAGTGGCAGGCAGATTGACTTTGGAGTCTTTATCTCAAGGAGGCCGGAGCAGAAGTGAAAGATTTCAGCTTACCCGCAGTCACAGCTTCACTCAAGGTAAAAGATGAGATTTTTCCATTTTTCACAAACTGAGAGTACACCACTGCTGCCATTTAGGATCTTGGGTTCTTACATTTCACTAAATCAGACACATGTTCTGCTTAGCATACTGTTTGTCACTCTAAAGTTAGAATTTCTTTTTATCCAATAAAACACTCAGGGGGGAAAAAATCTCACTGCACTCACAGGAAAAAGAACACAGTAAATAGTTGTTTGACCTCCTCTATACATATCTAAATGCACCATCAAAGCAAGCCTTAGGAGTCCAAGCCATTCCGCTGTGCTTTTGATCCATGTATATGTTCTTTAAAGCAGGAATGGCTATCTAATGATTCCCAGAGCTGAAGGTGAGTGGGACATCTGTCTGTTTTAGGGTAGAATTTCTTTTATCATCCCAAGGGTTCCCTTGGCATTTCCAGTGGAAGTAGATTCAGAGGAGGCCAGTGTCCCAAGGGGAGCACTGAATCTACACTCAGCAGAACAAGGTATTCGCTGCTGTCTTTGTTGCGCAGCATCAAAGATCCAAACTGAGGCATCTTCCATTCATGTCCTACAGTCAAGAAATGTTTCAACCCAACCTTCAAAGCAATCTGTTGGCTTGATTTTGTGTCTTGTCTCCATTTTGACAAGTATTTCTATATATTGTAGTTGTGTATAGGTATTGTACATAGATTACATCAGTGCGCTGTCAGGTTGGGACAGAAAACATGCTGAAAGATAGGAAATCTCTTCAAGAGTACAGGGAACTGGGGGGATAATTCACAATGATTTTAGCACTCCAAGCAACCTACTTGATATTCTGATTAATCAAGTGATCCAGTGTGCATCCTACTCTATATTGCCCATTCAAAATGTGGCAATATAGAATGGGACAGTTGCAGTTTTCAGCTTTCTTTCAGCTTTACACTTGACACTGCACATCCTGGCATGACATGGTTGCATTTCCTAGCAAAGCTAAACCTTAGGCTTGCTCAAAGTCTGTTCTTACCATGAAAACATTAGCTTAAGTACAAAAAAATTCAGACAGTACTTGCTTGACCAAATATTGGCTCACACTGGAGCAGTAGCCCTGAGGAGCGGAGCTAATGGAAACTGAACCAACCATTGCTAGGTAATCAAACGGAACCGTTGATATAACCACCAGAGTGATCACATATATAGTAGGGCAGCTTATAATTTCTATGGATTGTGTCAAAAACTACATTCCATTTGGTGTCGGTATGTTTGCATGTACACAATGAGCTCCAGTCCGTGAATGGAAAGCTGCTGGACACACTCACACAGATGCACATACACACAGATGACAGCAAAATACCCACCAGTATCCTACTTATGGATGTACCCATCTGGTGCACATCCCTAGGTAGCTATAAGTGTATCTCTTTTGTGGAGATCTTGAGATACCACAGCAAATCTCTCATTTGTCGTTTAAGGGGAAAGGGCTTTGGTCACTGCGTTTGGCATACTTTGAGACACTACTTGGTAATTCCTCAGTCTGGGACGCCTGCCGTTGCTTGCCTGTCCTGTTATCCAGTGAAAGCATCCAGCCAAAATATGAGTACCGCTCATCCAACCGACTTCAAAGTCGATGATGCACTTACTTAGGTCCCCAGCAGTTCACTCACCGAGTGGGTAATTGATGAATGGATGTTGGGAAAAACAAAAAACAGACATGTTGGTAGAGAAATTCCTTCATGTGCAGAGACAGAAAAATTGATTAATGCAGCTATGAGATTAAAAAAAAAAACCTGGATCACTTAAGGAGAAGGAATCACTGAAGAGATATGCTGTACAGCCTATGAGCAGCAAGAAGCACAAACAATAAAATACAACATATATAAGAATGACTCTTAGAAAAACACTTATGATGACTTTTCTTAAAAAAAGCTTTGGTGTCAGATGAAATTTCCAGTGGATGTTGGAATTAGCTGGAACAAATCGAAACAGAACCTACCAGCTCATGGATTTGTATTCTTGATGTTCACCAATGACCAGTCACACTTGGTTGTAGGTCGGGAAGGGCTCCCTGGGAGATGAGAGCAACTGCAGGAATCAGAGATTCTGTATACCCTTGTGTAACTAATGTATGACTGCATATGCCCACGATGATGTGATCTGACAATGCGACACGGCCCTTTTGCAGTGGGAATAGGGACGTACACCGGAGCCTTTGCGCAGCAGGCACATTGGTCTGAAGTCATGCAGCTTGATGTAGCTTGACAACATAGTTTTGTGTATATGGAAGGAAAAATATCGGATGCGAGGAGGAGCACTCAGCAGGTACGTGCCTTAAGATGTCACCCCTTCACATGAATCAACAGTAGGGCAGGAGGGGGTGACGGGGTGTGCGGTGCCAGGGGGCCGCCGAGACCTTATCGCACAAACAGCTAGCGGTGCAATCATGTACAGCAAAGTACAGAACATCCCTCATTACATCCATTGCTTGCGCTTGTGGTTCGGCGTGATTATTTCCACCCAAGCACATTAGCAACACAACATCAACAGCTGTAACTTTAATGGTTGATACAAGGACAAACACGTACATTTAATTTTTGCAGAGGTAACAGCATAATATATGATACCTTGTCCCAAGGTCAAGTGGTAAATCTATTCAACAAAAACTATGTGCTAAGTACCGACGTGATATTATGTTTGCTGGATGGTAAAGGACGCTGTCATAAAGGGTGCGTATAAAACCGAGTGCAATCTGTCTGTCAGCTCATGTTAAATGGAGTGCACCAGCGATGCAACATGCAATCTGGTGTCTGTTTTCATTAGAGGCAAGCAGTCACTTATGAGACACGGCATTTAACATAGATTTTATACATGGCGTACATTTAGGTTACGACGGAAGCAAGGTGAAAATATATTTCTCCTGTCATTATTTGCAGACATTATCTCATGGATCATGTCACGTATGACCTTCAAGAAGAATTTATACTGTAAATTATTAATCCCATTTGCTCTGATAGTGTCTTGTCTGATACAGTTGGAGGATAAAGCGTTGCTAATACCTGGAAATAGTCCTCAACACATGCACAAAAGTAGCATTCAAAAACACCACGAGCCATGCAAATTGACCGAGGCGTGTTCACCGGGAAAATTGCAATTTCACTTTCAGCTAATGTTGAGGCGTCCGTCCGGTAGTGGCCTTTCTTCATGCTTCTTTTACATTACATCTATCTACGTGAGCGTTTTATGAATTTACTCACCAGCAGTCATGAAAATTCACAATTTTTAAACCAACGAGAGCATTTATTATTCTGCCAGCGCTGCATTCGAAGGGGCCGGTGTGGCAGAGAGGTCAAACATGAATCAGAGCGCCTCTCTAATATAAAAATATCGCCTCAAAGCAAGCCAGCCGCAGAAGGAGTTAAAGATATGGGCGAACGCCAAGAGCAGTGTTTGCAGTGTGGTTGCTGGTCGCTGGTGGGGCACTGCTATATGCAGTAGAATTGTAATATATTAATAAACGTCGCCCTTGTCTTTTCTGTAAAACTTGGAAGAAAAAAAAAAAACGCTTCTATAATTGGAGCCACAGGTGTTTAGCTTCTGGTGAGGAAAATCCATTATGGCTTCCAGCTACGCAGTCGTGATTTACTCCTGTTCTCTCTGCTAGTGATCCTCCGCATTGTCACCATGAAAAAGAATATGTTCTTAGTGAACTCAGCCAGTAAATTAAGGATTATTGTATTCATTTTGTTAGAGCTTGTTGTCCCACACAACAGATGCATATGCTCCTTTTAACATCTCAACAGCAGACAATCGCCGCCGCTTCCCGCTACCTCCCACTGCATCTAGAATACCAGGCCGGGGGGGGGGCAGTGAGTGACATATTGTTTGGTTGACAGTCTGAGTGTTACAGCATCAAAGGAAGGCTGCCTTTTTGTTAGAACACTCGCTCTTCCCACCTGTGCTTTGTAAGGAAACACGCCATGCCCCACCATGACTCTCAAGACATCTGGTGCATACTAATCCCTTCCTCATATGCACCTCTGCAGCCCACAGACCAGTCAGAAGTGACAGCCTGCCTCCTTGCGTCGCTGCGTGGCACCGGTGCCGCTTAGTTCTGCTGCTGCTGCTGTGTGAGCTGCCATGGCCCCTCGGTGGCCTGTGCACTATAGGGGGTGAAAGGTCTCGTCGTGCATTTACTTTATGGCTGTTGGTTTATGTCAGAGGACTGGAAGGAGGGCACATGAGAGGGAATAAGTAATTCATAACCAACAGGCCCTTGTAAGTACAGTACATCTTTCTGACACCTACGGGGGAGGGGGGTTGAAAAGGGGATGCTGTTTTATGTATCATTTCAAGGCATCTGACATCAAAGCGTGTGCCATTATTACGCTTTCAGGGAAAAGTTCTCGTCCATCTGGGGGAAATCGGCTGCTCTCTAAAGTAGCCGTGATGGCTGGTGGCTGGTGTCTCTTAGGGCTAATAAATATTTACACCCTGTAAATATTGGAGGGCCGAACAACATGCAGCGCCATTTATTTTAATCATATCGCACCTTTCATTATTTTTCTGAAGCTTACAAAGTCAATCTCCAGGCAACGCGCGGAGATGCATTTAATTTTCCCTCGCTATTAATCTTTAGCCCAATGAGATGATTAATTACACCTTAATAAAGGCTCGTCCATTGGAACTGGGTCTTTATTCATGAGGGTCCCGGCCACATTTACATTTAAATGCGTTCATGGGTGGGGACGTTCTTATCTGCCAGGCTTAGGTGTGTGTGGGGTGGAAGGTGGGGGGGGTCAAGATGGGTTCAAAACCGGAGACGTGACGGTCTGCTTGAGCGTTCTGGAAATGATGTCAGACCAAATGCAGGAACCCTGCACTAACGGTCAGTCTTGTCGTTAACAAACCGCAACACACATCTCACGCAATCAGTGGGTTTTCTGTGTTTGGCGAGAAGAAAGACGAATTCGTCCCGTGGCAGCGTGGATAAATGGTTTACTGAAACAAGAGTAGAAAGGGCCGGTAAAAGCATCTTGTCACCTCTTTCATAGTAAATGTGCTGCGTGATTACAGCGGGGGTGGTGTTTTTTTTTCTTTTTTGCAATTGTCTGCCAATTGAAAAGTGTCTTCCGTTACGTTCGGCGCCAAAAGACGCCTCGTTAAGTGCCGTTCTTGTTTTTTAAAAACCTCTGAACGCGCCTCACGTGTCGAAGGGTATTTTGCTCCGGAGGAACTAAATAACTTAACAACTGTTCTTACTTATTCATTTGCATTTACGCGATCCATTCATCTCCGCTCAGTGCAATTAAGATGTCGTTTCAAATAAGCAGATCCACCCTTGAGAGATGACACCGAAGCAAGGGAATATTTAGGAGGGAGAAGTGGAGATTTTGTATATCCTTGGAGTATAGCAATTCCTTTGACCTTCAGCTGGTTTTAAAGGGAATCTCATTCAGCCATGTAAAGAGAAATGGCTTGTGTTAATGCAGAGGTATGCAGCATGAATACAGAAGAGACTCCAAATATGTTCGGCTTATGGCTTCCCTACTAATAATGAAGCTCTGTCCATCGTTACTCCCGGGGGAGATAAATGGATGCTGTTCATATGTCCGGCGCTGCAGTCCTACATACAGTCTTTCTCTTTTTCCTCCCTCCTTTCCCTCTTTTTCTTTATCTGCCCTCCTCTGTCTCTCTCTCCCTCCCTTTCCCGGGCATATTTTCCTGCTTGCACTTGCACTATCACAGAAAAACGCTCTCACATACCCTTGGAAGAAAAAAAAAGGAAAAAAAAGGGGGATGTGCGGAGGAGTGGGGTGGTAAAAAATGAAATGCATGAGTAAAGTTTTAATAAGGGAGAGAGGTAATTTGAAAAGTCTTTGGAGGTGTTTGGAAATTTATCAATAACAACCAGCTGGGATTTCATGCATGGGAGCATTTGGTGTAATTGCCTGCACATCCCTGATAGAGGTTCCTCTTCAATAACAAAAATATGCTATTTAATGCGAAAAAGACTGACACTACTTCCTGGCTC
>JASGAT010387185.1:0-28599 GCA_030220025.1 Chelon auratus
TTTTTTTTTTCCTTTGTGTCCTTTAATACGAAAATATCCAGCTATCTGAAAAACAAGGCATTCTGCACTGCCACATCAGATTTGATGGCTGCTTCCCAAATGGTGTTTGTTAGCTTGCTAATATGAGTTAGAATTTGGCAGCCCACCTCAGTAGCACTCCCGTGGCTGAGAGCCTGTTCTGTAAAGCTACAGCTGCTCTGGATGTGTTCCTTCCCCTGGAGGAGAGATGAAAGCTGGGCCTGTAGGACCTGTTCTCGAGAAAGTGGAAGAACAGGGGGAAAAGGAACATAAAAGAGACAGGTTTGAGTAATATATCAAAGTTGGGAGAAAGCTGATGAGGGAGAAAGCAAGAGTCTTATGCATGTGTGTCAGTGAGCGTGTGAGACATATACTGTTCTCTCTTGCGCAAACACAAATATTCAAGTGCATACCCATGAGTGCATGTATTGTATGTGTGAAAACACGCGAAACACTGATAACCTTCTGCTTAGTGCTGCAGATGTTCTCCAGGTCTGTGATGAGGGCCGTCTTGCGCTGATGCAGCGCCCGCTCCAGCTCCTCAAATGTGCTGGTGATCTCTGCCACTGCCTCAGTCTTCCTCTCGTTCAGCTGCCGAGAAATCTCACTCACCAGCTCAATGGCCACTGTGAGCTGAGGGAGCCTGCAAGATGACCCGATATAAAGCATTCATCGTGTATTACATTCCAAGTGCGCACCAGGCACAGCGTGGCGCGTAACACCTACGGTAGGATCTGGGCCAACTGCCTGAGCTTCCAAACAGGAAACGTGAAAGACGCGTTCTGAAAAGCTTTGCTGACGCCCTACCTGCTGCGTATGGCGTCCAGCTGTGTCTTCAGCGCAGCCTTGTGCTGTTCCACGACGTCCCGCAGAGGGACAGTCACATGCTCTCGGTGCTCGCCCTCTGTACAGTCCAGACACATGGCCGTCTCACATGACTCGCAGTAGAACTCCATGACCTGCAGAGGGAGACAAACTGTGTCATTCTGAGCATCACAGGGGAAACAGGATTCAGTTGCCTTTACACTAATTGCCCGAAACTAAAGAGGTGGGGCGATTTTGTTTGTGATGTGATGACTCACAAAAAAAAAAAGGGGGCTTCTTACCTTTCCCTCGTGGTTTGGGCAGCAGAGGGGCTTCCCTGCAGCCGCAGCACTAACTGACTCTAACACGCTGCAGGCTTCGGGCCTCGAGCACTCCGGGTCTCGTTGAAGGACCTGGTCCAAAACATCACAAACTTAATCAGGTTATGTTTATCACTGAGATGGCTGTCTGTTTTCTTTCTCATTTTCAGCAGCCTCACTTCATTACAGTCACTCCCTGTGTCCTCATGTTAAACTTGATCATCGCCACTACATACCTGAGGTAAACTTAATTATCTTAAATTTAAAACAAATCCAGTAAAGAAACCCTCAGAGAAGTAAGGCTTGTCCAAATGACCTCAGTCTACAACAACGTCCTCCTTCCCTCTCACAAAAAGAGCTTCCCATAAAAACTGCACATAAAAGAAGCATCGTCTGCAACTGTGTTTTCTTTCCTTTGCTGTGTCATAACTGGTTTATTCTGTGTTTCCTTTGCCCCAAGTGGTGAACATGTGTCTAATGCATTATTTTTTGTAATATAAAGTTACTGATAATCCCACCTCCATGAGATTAGTGATGAAGAAGTTGTTCTGTAGAGCACCGACTCCTTTCTCTGGAAGGATGGACGTCTGCCGACACACTGGACACGAAAGCGTCAGAGACTCTGGGGGAATGTAGTTCTGGAGACAACTGCAGGGAGCGAGCCAACAAATAAAGAAAGCCATATCGTCAATACAGAAGGAGAAGAAGGTGCTAGTCAGAGAAACCAAATAGTGCCCCTGTCCCAACAAACAGAGAGAATCTGAGTCAATACATGGAGCACAGCCTCAGGGGAAACCGTGTACACTTCCCCTTGGAGCAATTGTCTCCAGCACACCAATCTACCTAACGTACCTAACAGCGATGCAGAGAGGTGACATACTTTGTCGAGAATAGATGTGAGGTGTCTTTGTGATTGCTTCTGTGTGTTTGTTTGTACAAAAAGGGGTTTTGAATTCTGGCTTTGCCTCAGGCTGGCAGACGTCCCACATCTATGCCACCCGCCCCTGAAGGCTGAGGATGTTCTGCGGGCTTAGTTAGCAATCAATACCAATAACCCACTCAGCAAATTTCAGCTGCAATATGCTGATTACACCGCACCACAGGGCTGCAGTCTAGCTCCTCATCCGACAGGTGACGTCAGGTTGTTTTTTAATTTGCCTCTGTGGTTTGTGGTTAAGACAGTTAAAAGTCCAACATAGACAGACTCGCACTGTTTTACAGTTAATTTATGACACCACCACGGCTTGCATCAACAAAGGCTTGGTAAGCTACAGTGTACTGGGATCAAGTGAGAGCGCGAACAACAGCTCGATCTACCTGTCAAAACCACCACCTGAAAACTGGATACATGACTTTAGCTTTGTCAAACAAACAACAAGCTGGGAACCACAGGCTGAGGCGAAAATGTGGGGCCACAACTAATGTGTTTTTTTCTTGTCAATTATCTGTTTATAACATGCCAGAAGCCAAATATTGGTATCACTACTCGTAGCATTATAGCGATGCAGAGCCGACAACAAGGATATTAAGAAGCAGTTGTACCCTAAGTTCAAATATTTAATCACAGGAAGATAATCAAGGGAAGAGGAAAAAGGGAGCAAAAATATAAGAGATAGAATAACCTAGCGGGCGTTTGCGCCACAGCCTAACACCCCCTGAAAATACATTAAAGCATTAAAACATCTGTTGGGCAACATCATGTACAGCTCCAGACAAAAATCTGTTCACCTCAGCAGGACTCCAGATCACATGCCATCAAGTTAAACCGGGGGGATTAAACCATGCCCTCCGGTGATCAAATGCCCCTCGCACTGCATGGAGAAGGGATTTATCTCATACTGTGCGGCTATTCAAAACTGCTCCGTAAATATTTGTTGGATCATAGGTTTAGAAGTAAACCAGTTTGAAACATAATCCCGTTTTCTTCTCTGACGACAAGCCCCATTTTTGTTCTCGATCTTCCCACCTTGACCAGAAACGAGCTCTCTAAGAGCCTCCTCTGCTTGGCAAGAAGAGGCTCTCCAGCGCTATCACGTGCAAGGGGGTGGCGTCTATCCTGAGGAACTGTCATAGCCTCTGTAAACTGTGTCTCCCAACAATGAGCCTTTTCTCAGAATGCGATCCTTGAAGGTCTCTGATGCCGAGGAATGCACTTATCCCAGTGGAGCCAGTGGCAACAAGTGGTCTGAGCTGTTTAATTCTGTGCAGGGATTTGCAATAGATGAGGTTCCTCTGTTAGGGGATATGTAAATATGAATTCTACGGTAATAGGAAGTGAGGCGGGCAGTGCTAGCAGGTAAACAGCTAGAGTAAAAACTGAGTTGTGCCTCCATGCATAGGCAGAAATGAATTTGAATTTAACAAAATGACATTTGTTACCTTTCACAGAAGGTGTGCAGACAAGGCAGGACCTTGGGGTTGCGGTAGTGATCCAGGCAGATGCTGCAGACCAGGAACTGTTTGTCTATCTGACGCACCACAGGGCTGGGGCTCCCAGCCTCACGCTTTGCCATGGCAGAGGACATTTAAAGCCACGGACAATGACAGCAGTGCACCTGCGAAAAAGACGAGAGGCAAAAATATGAAATTTGCCTTTGGGGAAAACGCTCACATGCAGACTCAGGTTTTCAGCCGAGTGTCATTTCCTCGGCCGCTAATGCTCAGCAAATTTCCCACAGGAGGTACCAGGAACCACAGTTAACAAAGCTGTTTAATTCCTCGATCAGTACAAAAACGTGTCCATTGTTACGCTGCTGTTTCTAGGTTAATACCAGACAAATGAAATCTGAATGAGCGCTGAGAGAGCCATGGTGTAGCCTTGTGGGTATGCACAGCAGATGTAGACAAACAGGCAGGTCCATGTACCGGTCTTTTCATTCAAATATCAGTTGCCAAAACTAAAAAGGCAAAGAATGGGAAGAAATAAAAGGCTTTGTGTCTAAATAATAAGTGCACTCTGATGTCAAAGAAGGGACAAGTCCACAACAAGGCATCAATGAAAGCTGTGCACAAAAACATGCTAAAAATACAAGCACGTGAAGAATGGGACCCGTTGTGACAGTTCCACCCACACTTAAAAAACACACACACACACACACGTGACTGACAACAGAATGTGCAGAGAAATGACTAGGGTATGTTTCGTTGTATTTTGTGTTAGTCAGTCTACCTACATTTCCAAATTACTAGTGGGACACTTTGTTTTGATTACACTACTGTATTCTACCACAGAAACAGATGACCTCTAGATTTAAAGATATGCAACACTGGTATCATTACGTTCACTCAGTTTTCTGAATGACAGAATATTTGGATTATTTTGATCATCTACACATACACTGACCAGCCACAACATTAAAACCACTGACAGGAGAAGGAACTAACATTCACCATCTTGTGATAATTCAATGTTCTGCAGGGAAACTTTTGGATCTGGCTTTTGTGTGGATGTTACTTAGACATGTAGCACAAACCTAGAACAGACCAGACACCCCCGCCCCATAGCAATAACACTCTATGAAGGCACACACACAAAAACAGTTTAGGAACAACTAAAAAAAAAAAAAACATGAAGAACAGCTCAAGGTGTTGACCTGGCCTCTAAATTCACTAGATCCCAAACTGATTAAGTATCTGTGTGATGATCCACAGAGGCTCCTCCCCTCAACCCCCAGGACCCAAAGGCCCCCACTAACAACATCCTGTTACCAGACACCACAGGACACCCTCAGAAGGCCCATGTCCATTGTCTGATGAGTCACAACTGTTCTGGAGGAACAAGGGAGACCTACACTATATTAAAATAATGGTCATAATGTTATGCCTGATCGGTGCACATTTCCAGTCTATAAGTTGTTAATGTAAGTAAGAACATTAAATGTTTCACACACATTTCTGATGATGCAGTTGTATTTAAATAGAGCTTAGACTCTATTTAAAAGATGGATGTGGTCACAGTGACACAAACCACAGGCTTGCACTTGTGGATGCTAAGGCAACTAAACTTTTGAGTTTGGGATCTGACTGTTTTTTTGGCACACAAAAGGGACCATATATGGACCAGAGGGAGGAGCTGTGGAGGGGTGAGGGGTTATGCTTCTCACTCGAGACCAGATATGTCAATCAAACTAAGCATGCACCCAAACAGATGTTAGGCCTGATATCTGCCTAATTACGAGATTATTTGTTTGAGGGTGACAATTTTGGAACGGGAGTCTATAGATATTTTGGAGCCAGCACCTAGCAACCATGAGCGTTAAAGTGCTTCTGCACTGGCTTCACTTTTCAGACCCAGTGGCTTCTTCAGTCTTTTATATACAGTCCTCGAATAAAAGTTCGATGGCAAAGCAACCAGTTTGCTTATATTTAGACTGTACATATCGTCTTACCTACTTAAAACCGATTTATTGTAAAGCGCATATATTTATGTAAATTTAAAAGTAGCAAAACTCTATGAGTTGACCAGAACAGAAGACTCCCGTGCATTATATAATCTCATCCGTTATGGAAATACAGCTGCAGGGTATGGATATTCTGCCTAGCAACACCAGCCAGTGCTGCCTCCACATGGCCCACTTCCATATTCATCAGGGCAAACACATATGGCGAAAATAATTACAGCAGGAAATATGCTACGGAGGCATGTTCTCATTACTTTACCCCCTATTGTGTAAAATAAATGGGAAGATCAGGCCTGTGAGTTTCTAACACAGGCCTCATCTTCTATGGAGTTTTGTTTCACGACAAAAGTATTGTTGAAACTCAACAAACCCACATTTGCCAGAAAATTATTTTGCTTGGCTTGACCTATCGGCTAAACTGGGACCTTTGTTAAACACTGTGCGTGTCATTTTTATCTCTTTCTTGCTAACTGGTTCCAGGAATGTCGTTCAGACACATTTTCTCAGTAGGTCAGTGCGTGTATTATTCATGTATCAGACACAGACATGCACTCATATGCTCATGCTGATGTAGGGGTGAGCAGATAGCATCTCAAATAAACATTTGAGATGCTTTATGATATACAGTAGTAGTTACACAAAGTCAACAAAAAGGACACAAAAAACACCCTCAAACACCCTGACGATCATCATCCCCCACCAGGCTGCACATCTGTCGCTGCTGGATCTAATACAACTCTCAATCCCTTGTGTCCCATCTCTGCACACGTCCTATTGTTGCCCACTGCACGACACACAAACACACACACACGCGCGCGATCACGGTGCTTAAGAGCCAGGCTGTATCTTTCCAGTCTTTGCAAAGAGGATCCAGTGACAAACAGCCTGTACACAGGGAGGGTAAAGGTCACATCTTAAGCTGTCAACCAAGAGAACCACAGTCACATCCACACTCTGTTTAGGTAAATCTCACGGGAATTATTGGTGGTAAGTAGCTTATGTTTGGTCTAAATCTAAATATTGATTGTTCTCTATAAGTGTTGAGCTTTAAACCGGCTCTTCAAGAGTATACAGTTCTCTCTGTCGGAGTCGGATGAAAAGAAGCTTGAACGTGTCTCCACAGACTGTAGAATTAAGGAGGGATCAACCACAGGATGTACTATGATCTTCTGTGCAGTTCTCACACCTCTCTGTCGTTCTCTTTCTGCACTAGAGCACAACGATACTAACATCATCGGCAGTGACGTTTTGTCTAAATTTAGACACATGTATTAGTGGGCAGGAGGGAAAGCGGTGACAGTGAGACTAAAATAAGATCACTGGTCTTAGGACTGACAGAGACTGAGGTGGCTGGTGTCCGTTTTTACACGGCATGGTTTGAAAACACATTTTTCTTCTTTTCTTAAAAAAATCCCAAACAAGGCTTCTGTCTCAAAACAGTGGGGTATGAACAAGAGCTAAAACATGTGTCCAGTGTCAGTTATGGAGTCAGTCATTTCTAAACCATTTTACCTTAAAGCTTCATAATAATTTCGAGTGTCTCATATTTCATTGCCTCCAGATGGCCCAGATGTCTGCTCTGGCATGGATGCACGGGATAATCAGGCATGATAACCCATGAGAAGCGCGTAACACTTTACATCACGCCCTCACATACGGGTCTTCAGCTAGCTATGACAAGAAGCTAGCTCGGTATTCCAAGACAGGACATCACTGCAGGGGCGTAGAGACAGAAGAAGAAGAAGTTTACAGAGGAAGCTAAGTGGAGATAAAGAGAGTATGGAGCCGAACAAGAGGCTGAACAAGACGAAATGCCACACTGACAAAATAAAAGGCCTGCAAGGAAGACTCCAAGCTGGCCTACTTACTGTTGGACTAGTTAGCAATTTTAGCTGGTTTGATTTGTTTTGTGCTGTGGTAGCAACGTTATCAAACTAGTTTTTGTTCTTAAGCCAAGTCAGCCCATTTTGACGGCCCCCAAAAATACCAATTCTTACAAAAGAGGCTTTCAAATTACATAACTCTTGAACTTTTTTATTTATTTTCCACCTTTATGGATACACAGCGCAACAACAAACACACGTGGCTGTCACGTTAACCACACACAAGAGTCGAAACTCTTTCCGGTTCTATGAATGCAGCAGTTTTGACATGTTTGATGTCTTCAGCTATGCCCACTTAAGCTCCTAAGTAGGCCATGACGCTTAGTTTTGAAACTCCAAAGTAACCATGACCAGTTAACTGACAGGCTTGCAGTGAGTGAAGGCATGCAGATTTAGAATTCAGGCTCCGCAGTTAAAGGCAGCGGGATGAGATAAAGCCAAGCCAAGCCCGGGCAGGACTGCAGGAATCTTCAAAAATGATGTATGAGAGGACACAGCGAGCGTTCAGAGAGCGGCCGACTAATGCCGTAAACATGAGATGTGTTATAATTCTCCCGGCCATCATGCAAACAGCAGTAACGTTGCTGATGACCTTCGCCTGAGTAATTCCCCAAACTCTCAGGATTACAGTATTTGCTTGTGTAACTAATTGTCTGTGTGTGTGTGTGTGTGTGTGTGTGTGTGTGTGGCCAGCAGGTTTGTGTGTGACGAGCTAACACACCGTGAAGTTAATGCACAATGCGTCTATTCACTGTTGGCTTTACAGAACACAAAAGTAAGTCTTTTCATTGTCTCGTTCAGAACTGAAACCTCTGCTGTGCTTCTATAATAGGATCCTCACACTTTATGTTTACTACAGCAAACATGTCGCAAATGACGTGGGGGGTGAAAGGCTGTAGGCAAGGCAGGAAATGAAATGTGTTCTTCCTCAGTTCCACGACACAAAGGACAGAGAGGCCGATGGTTGAACAGTAAAACTATTATCCCCTCTGTTCCCCGCTCACTCTGATGCGCTTGTACAGAACCGACGGATATCTGCTGACAGTCTGTGCAAACAAACTCCAAGTAAGGTGACAGCTGAGCTGATGCTGTAAAGGCACACATGCACACAAGCAAACATACACAGAGTTGACAGAGAGGCTACCTACTGTCATTAGAGAGGAGTGCGTCAGTCTAGAAGGCTTCATGGCAGCCCCGTGCTCAGTCATTTGTAGCGGTGAAGAACCAGCACACGCCCTGACTCGCGCATTCAGGCTCCCCCCGGCCCCGCTGACCACTCTTCCTTTTTCCTTTTCCCTCTCTCGCCTGCCCTTTTTCCACATAACACACACACACACACACACACACACTGAACAGGGATGACAACAGAGGGTGGGACTGTAAATTGAAAGTCCCTCCTACTGTCAGTGCTGTTTACAAGCATGAGCTGACTGGATACCCTCCTACTGCAGCGCTCTGATTGGCCGGGAAACCTAAACTAGCAGGGACGACGGATTGCATCATAGGCCAACAATTTGTGCTGGCCCGTGGGAGTGAGAGGTGAAGCGGACAAAAACTGTCAAGGCAACAATCTTGACTCCAGGAACGCGCCACACTTTAATCTGCTGACTAGTATTTTCATGCAACACCGTGCACACCGTCATGACTAGAGAGCCTGAGGCCGTGAATGAAGTTTTATCAGAAACAGTCATGAAAATATTTGGAGCATCTGTTGGTTCTAGTCGTGAAGGAATACATCATCTCTTAGCCAGCCGTGCACATGCACACACGCACGCAGGAAAACACATGCGAGGCAGTTACATAAGTCATGATGTCACCTTTTTAAAAAAAAAAAACCTGAGAGGAGAATTTGGAACATATGTCTCTTATACGTCTAGCACAATAGTATCAAATTACACAAGATTAAGAACACTGGAAAGGTCAAATATCTTTTCAAGGAATGTTCTTGCACTCTGTAGATTGATGCGGCCAGAGTATAATCTGGAGCAAGAGGTGGCGATACGCTGATAAAAAACCTCAAAGTACAGTTAATCTGCGCGGATTGAGCCCAGTCGTTCCTCCTCCCACGCACACCTTCCCCAAATCCCGTCATCCTAAACTCACAGGCCAGACTGCTGCTGTGGGTGTGACGGGAAGTAGGGGGTAAGGAGATAAAGAGAAAATGATATATCAGTAGGTTTATGCTGGGAGTTTATTGACTCAGGGACTGTTTCATAGCCTCCATTAAAAATCCTAATCAACTTGACTGATGCTTTGGAAACTAAATCAACTCCCAAAGACTGATTGCTTGTTTATACGCTCCGTAGCAATTGAGTAAAGATTGGCTATCTGACATGATCGATACACCAAATCCAGTGCTGCACTCAGGGCAGTGTTAAGAAAAACACTACCGTCAGATGTGAGACTACTCGACAGCATTATTGGTTTACCGCTGTGCTTTCTGCTGAAACAACAGTTTTATGATAATACGTGTCTCCTGAATGTGAGGAAGATTAATCCACGACGGGTCCCCCCGAAACAGGTACAGGTAGGAGTATGCACAAAAAGAATATAGCTGATCAGAAAATAAAGAGCATTTGGGTCACAATACATAGCCTCTACACGGAAATCTAAACTACTGATTTAAAGCCTTCAAAAAATACATTGTCTTCACTCTCCGGAGTTATTGCTACTATCTATCTCCAAAGTCCGTACTGAAATGGGACAGAGAGTGTTTAGTATCTTGCTCCCATAAGGGTTTATGTGATTACATCAAAAATAATGCTGTTTTTTCCAGAGTTTGTCTTTTCATTCTAAATAAAAATAATAATACGGAAACGTTTCATGCGGTTATCTAAGCAGAAAGCGTTGGGATGCAGAGGTTAACTCTGTGTGTTGTGTAACGTCAACAACCAAAAGAGGCTGTTCTGCCTCAGGCTGAGTAGAAGGAGGAACAATAACAGTAATGATCGTAATGGTACTGATGTTCCCTGGGAAATCCAAAAACAAAATCCACACCCACTTCACGGACTCAGAAATGACTTTTCATTTTCACATAGCCGTCACGTCGTGTTTTATTGCTGTAGGCCTCTGGTGCTACATTTTTAGTGTGTACCTTACAGAAGTTGCGCACAGCGACAACTAATGCGACGAGAAATGCGTGTGAGTGAGTAACGAGGCCTTAGGGCGCTGCTGTACTCGCTTGCAGCCAGTAATGTGCCTTGCTCTCAGTGCAGCACACCTGACACTTTGTTATTTTTTGCCTGATCTTGTGTTTTTATATGCTCCCCTTGCAGGATGTCGTATCCACCTACTTCTGCCTGCCGTGCTCTTGACCCTCCTAATGGAAAAGGAGTTTTAGAAGGATGGATGCTAAGGCGGATAAGGGACACACAGATACTGTGGGCTATATGATTTTTCAATTAAATTCAATTCAAGCACTTCATTTTTTCCCGAGGGTCAATTTAAAAATACAAAACAAGATTACTGTACAAATGGCCATGAGTGGTGTCCACATTAACAACAGCCTTTACATCTGCCCTTCGAGAGGCAGAGCATCAGTTTGATGTTGAAGCAAGGAGAGGTCAGAGTTCAGGAGCTGGACTGCTGTGGGGACAAAAGTGGCCCTCCTCCTCTGAGTCCTGTTCTGATTGTTTGCTGTTCACAAAAAGTGGACAGAACTCTAACAGGATGCCCAGTGATTTTAGCACAGACTTTCGTGATGTTATGTAGCCGTGACAGGTTTTGCAGGCTAACGAAATAAAACCAACAGTGTACATTCACACGTTGAATAACTAACGCTCTTGTGTAAGCGAGCCCGATCTCGGGGACTACCATGATGGTGTTAGAGTTTGACAACTCTGGACCTGACACCATCCCTCACGAACACAAACAGACACACACACACACACATAGAGCCGGCTGTTCCAGTCTGAGTCATACTATAACCCACCTCCCATTTTCCTCCTTAGCTGCTCAAATTGCAGCGAACACGTACAAAAACCTTACTCTTTAAATCTCAGATTAGCTGTCGGTAGAATGGCGTGCTCAGGCGAGCCTGGGTAGCGCTCATTAGTATGCTCTGCAAGCTTCCATTCTCCTGCACAGTCCAGTCGTAAGCCTCCACATACATACATTTCTATATATAGAGCTATCAGTTCTCATCCCTTTCACATCACTGGCAGGCACGTGCTCTGAACGGCACACACGCCGTGAAATAGCGCTGGGATCCTCAGATGACCAGCGTCGAAATGACTCCGAAACACTGAGAAGGATTCACATGCTAAACATTTACAGACCCCTCCAACTATATTTAATAAACACATCCTCGACAATATCAGATTTATTTGTGCGAGCTCACTCATTCATTTATCTTTACCATGGCATTAACATCCCACATCTCCATACCTCCAGGGTTGGTGCAGTTCTTACTGCTTGTCGGCATGTGAGATTACGTGCAGAGTTAAGAATGAAGAGGCAAGATGGAGCAGGCTGACCTGCACAATGCCGGCACAGTTGGCGATACGGCTTTACGACAGAATTATCAGCACGTGTCCAGTGTTTCTGCTCTTCCTTCTAAATACGGATGCAGATACTGTAAATGCACACGCAACTGTGAGAGAGGGCTTGTCGTTGGCAGCTCATAGTAAACACAAATACGATCACTTGATTGAAGGTTGGAAGGAAAATACTGACGCGGCTTTTTAAACGTGGCAGCTGTCTTTACACCGCAGCTGGCCTCGGGGGAATGCAGGTGTGTGAGCGTAAACCGTGTGATGAGTGCTCTTCCTTACACAAAGATAACAAACCTTATCTTGTAAAATTATTGTTAGACACTCAGATCCATGAATGAAAAGACAAGGAGCATGAAAGAAAACCCCATCTTATGTAATGACAGTGTTAAATAGTCCAAATAAAACATTTCTGCATGTGATAAAGTTCAAAGGTCTGAGGAATAAAGAGCAAGCTATGAGATGACTCAAAAATCCAATGGACTAAATGTGCATGGAGGGAAAATTCAAGTTCAAGATAAGACATGAAACTCAAATGCAACAAAACCCAAAGCCACGACCAACTGCATTTGGTGTTGATGAGTTTCGAGGTTAAACAAAATGCGAAATTATCATGTTCATCACAGAAAACCTGCAAAATAACTGGAGGCTGAAACTAACCAAATGTGTTTCCGTGACCCGCCGCAGCCATAAAGCCATTTAATCTCTCATCTCTTGCAAACAGTACTTCATAAAGAGGTTCTTGACGTGAATAACATCAACGGAGGTGTCAGAACAGCAGTTCAACCTCGCCGAGCTTTGAGAAACAGATACAGTACACGAGCAGCTCTGATAGGAAGACAGAGCCTCTGTCACATCCCTTGCAGCATGCGAACACTCTCACGCTGACACCGGAACAAGTTTGGAATAAAAAAGGCAATTTGTTTCATTTCTGCCTTAGTTGGATCTTAATTATCGCCCTCAAATAAATCCACACAGCATTAACATTCATTAGTCCTGCATAATTTTAATTTCACAGAGCCAATCATAAGGCAGTAGACTAACAGTATGCGGGCATTGAAGACAGACTATAATTCAGCATTTTTAGATCCAAATATTACACGCATTTTCTTCCTCTCTCTTTACTCTGCCCGACCCTCTTCCCCAGCAGAGAGAATTATTTCAGTGAAAGAGGAGCATGTGCCACAGGGTAGAGGAGCTGAGCCTGAAATAATTTGCTTCTTTAAATAACTGAGGGAATAGACGCTGTGAGCTAAATATATATGAACATAAACAGCTAGTTTGATCTTAACAGGGCCAGGTTTCAGGGAGCGCATCAGACCTTGCATGTCACCGTGTGGTATTTACTCGGGAAACGTGGAAAGTTTAGATGTTTGTTTTCATCTGGGAGATTTTAGTAAGAGAAGAAAAAAAAAATAAAAGGTTTATGGTTTAAGGTTTATGAACACACCAATTGCAAAAGACGACTTAGCCACGAGTGTGAAAGAGATATATCCATTCCAACATCAAACACAGTGAGGGGTGAATGCATTTTTTAATGTAACGTGAGCAGGAGTTTTATTTCCTCTCTGGTTGCAAGGAGCCACAAAGTCTATTTCCTTTTGCTGTTCATCTGGAGCAGACATCATGGGAAAACCCTGTCACTGAATCGTAAATGTGCACTGCGTCTCGGGTTCCTGACAGGGGGAAAATTAATTTACTTAAGGGGATTAGAAATTCCATAATTTGTTCGTCACTGTGATAGGTCAGCAGATTTATGATTCGGTGGCTCTTTGAGCCCGGAGAATCGGAATTGCAAGCTAAGGCACGGCCCTGGTGGACACAATAACAGAAAGACCTTCAGACATAAAGCAGTCTAGTCTGAGTTGAATCAACACCTGTCTGACCCCACCGCAACATCAACAGAATGTTTTTCGCAGGAATAAACTGCACTGGACTTCACGGTGCCAACTTTATGACTGTAGTCCATCTGCTTGTGACATGGCAAGGCGGAGAAACAGGAAGTCCTGTCTGCTGACTAACATGCTACACACATTTATCACGTGCAGTCCTCTGGCAAGGATGATGTGGCAAATGACAAATGTCAAGTGGGACCTCCTTTTCGCTGTCCACACTCTTGCAGGCGGAACCGTCTGACATAAGCGCAACTGAAACTATCAGCTGGTCTGATCTGAGCCAGGCTCTGCAGGAATGTGTCACAGGAACCGCCTGTATCAACACATTAATACGAGGCTCACACTTCGGCACGCAAGCGCATATAAACACTGGGATTCAGTCAGGGGGATCAATTATATTGCATGATTTTCTCTTTTGCCTAACTGCTCTTATAACATGGTGGCAGGATTTTATATTCTTTCATTTACTGATTTTATATTAAAGCTCATTACAAGTGGTTTTGTTGACACTGCTCTCCTCCAACATCCTTAATCCACACTAAATACCTACAGTACGCTACAAAATGTGTGTGTAATGTGTTTCTAAATGCTATAGCCTTAAACGCACTTCTCCATTAAATATGCTTTGACATGGAAAAGCCAATTGACCCAAACAATGGAAAACTACAAACCTTTTACCCAACTGTGAAAAGATCAACTGCTTTTCGATTTCACAGGCATTTTGATTTCACACCGTATTCATTTAATAATTTCTAGTCAGCAACATTTAGATCAGATGATATCTAAAATAAACAGGCACCACCTCGGGTGATTCTAGAGTCTATTGGGGCTGTAGGCAAAAATTTCCACACTAGGCTTGGTCACCCACAACAGAGGTGGACACAGTTTTCTGTTAAGCAATGTTAACTGTGAAAGTAAGAAGAAATTAAATAATGTGATGCTACTTGAAGTTTGTTGTGCAGATTTGTTTCAGCTGGTGGCCCCTGAGGGAGATGAAAACCTAGCACATTGCCTCTGCTGTAGTTCAAAGTTTATCTGACGTTAGTGCGCCCCACTGTCCAGTGCCTGTTGATAAGCGGCGTCTCTGCTTTGCGTACATTTCAGTATATATATCTGCCAGTATCTGCCCTTGAAGAAGCAATGAACCAACACATGACAGTTCAGTGATTATTATCAAGACAATGAACACAAGATCATCAAGAGTGCAATTATTTACAGTTCGGCTAATGTAACTGGTCTATTCTCTAGTAGTAATTCATACAGAACAATGCTCTGAACAATGTCAGACTGAAAATTAGCAATGTCCTCTTAGGATCCTTAGATTATGGTTTATAATGACACGAATCATCAACACACACGTTTCCTATTCCTATTACTATAAATCTCACAATAGCAAGCCAAGCCTAAAAAAGACCAATCAAGAAATGTGCAAAAATGAACATGAATGATTTTATATAATTATAAAATTATATATATATATATATATATATATATATATTGTTTATATATATCTCAAATTAAAGCAAGTTAAATGATAGATTTACTTCCTGATGTTACATAAATTACTCAAGACCTCTCACAGTATGGTCAGTACTACTACTGAGCCCCCCCTGAGGGACCTGTCTAAACATATCCAACATGACATGACTGCATCTCTCGGCTCAATCACTAAGCTTTCACTACGTGACTCTCCACTGACGATAAAAGGTAAATACGGTTGTGCCCACTGCTGAAGCAGAAACACGCAAGCACATATGAACTCCATGTATAAAAACTGTGCATTTGTGCATATTTAAGCATACATGGGGACTCCACAAGTGAATAAATGACACTGCAGCAGACTGCTCCTGCAGAATCTAGTATGATCAGTTAGTCAATTATGTTCAGACTGTCAAACTTTAATGCCGTATATTTGTTCTAAACGGTTCCACATGAAACACAGAATCCACATAAAACTAAAGACATGTATTAAAATGAATATTTAAAACCTTGGCATTTGCCCTTTGACATAAAACAGAACAGTATGTATGTCAACTCAGCAATAACTAGTGTTGGCATCGGTAGACAAACTAACCAACTTATGTCAAAAGTGATAGCTGAGATTAGAACAGTGTTGAGAAAAGCTCAATTGAAAGCTTGGAAAAATCAATACAATTAAAATGAAATGCAAATTATCAGGGCCTCATTAGCATCACTGTTTTTACTACAAAGGGTGATAAAAAATTACCCCAACCAGACACTGCTACATATTTGAGTGCATTTTGTCTACTCAAAGACATTCTTCAGACTTCACAAAGTTTAGATCTAATGAGTTTGAGCTGTACTCATTCGACTGTCAAGGCTTAAATTAATAGAAGAACCTTCCCCTCCTCACTGATGGGCTCGTATCAAAACAGCATCAATCATCTACACAAACTTCCACTGAGACTCAAACATCAGTTTGGCAGTGCAGACTGGAGGAGGATATCTGTTGCTGGTGCCCATGGCAACACAATCACTCTAGAGCTGATCAGGTCTGCAAGGAAGACAGAGAAAGCAGCACACCTTAATGCACGCACATGGGACAAAGCTGTCCTATTAGCCATTATGGCTGATGCCGTGGCATTCACGATGTCAGATGCAAGGTCTAAAGGGCGAGGCACAGATCAGTTCCCTTGTTCCTTTACAGCAAAGCAGAATATACAATATGTGTATGCGTCATAACAAGGAAGCCCAGATGGATGGGTTAGGCATCAGATGGGCTCACACGCAGATTAACAAAACAAACATCTGTATTTGTGAACACACTGTTAGCAGATACCTGATTCCCCCGTGAGCATTCATTTGACAGTGATAATCTGGGCACGGCAACAGTGTCCAGCAAAGACAGCGCCACCACATCAAAGGTGAATACAACAGCTACAGCACAAATGAGCCAGAACGTCCAGTAGTTACAGTACTGGCGACCATTCATTGTGTTTTCATGTGTTAAGTTTACATTGCTCCTCGCTTGCCTCTCTCACCCCTCCCATGCAGCTCCGGTGACATTCCTCCCATGCCAGCTGGACATTCCAGTCTCCACTTCCCCCACATCAGAGGTTCCACCGGATCACTATTTAAACCTTTATGAAAATGTCCGTGTTCATCATTTCAGTTTCTTCTGCACATAGAGAGGTAAGAGAAGGCATCTGATGCCCTCAACTTAACGTGCTTTTCATAGCATCTGCTTGAGCACAAAGTCAGGTTCTGCTCACATCACCATCTAATGTATCTTGGTTAAGTTTAGAATATGATCAAAGTGAGGTACATGCAAAATATGAGGTCTAAACCCTCTTAAATACCTTACAATAGAGGCAAACTTTTCAGCAACTAAGAGAAATCAATCTGGCTTTAATACATTGCTACAATCCAGTGATTGTTGTGTATCTGACAGGTTAGAGCAATCTCAATCTATGTAATGTATGCAATCTCAAATTGCAGAAACAAAGCAAAAGGTAACTCAAGGTTGTCATCTGACCCCGATGTTCAGAGATATCTTTATTTATTATCATCCAACAAATGGGTGCATGCTGACTGAAAATAAACAGTTTTTCATACAATTCACACAATTTTCAAAAAGCTGCCGCATTGTAATTTTGAGTCTCGCCAAGTCTGCACTCCCGCCAGGATATCACCTAGATCACTGCACCTCATCTCTCCACTCGTCTATAATCATAGTCAGGTCAGCCCTGCAGAAGGTGTCTTACAAACAGAACCGGGAAATATATTCAGGTTATGCTGCTAAAAACCCATCCTAGGCCATCAAGTGGCCTGCAGCATTATTTTGCATGCAGGCAACACAGGGTGTGTGCATCCACCAGCGGGAGGTAGGGGAAGTAGGAGAGAGTGATGGAGAGGAGAGGGGAAGACGTGAGAGGAGGAAAGGCTTGCACCCTCTGCCAAGGGGAGAAAGGAAGTAGTTGAGTGGGTAGGGGATGGCATGAAAGACGGAGGATGCGAGCAAGTGTCGAAAGCAAAGGTTTACTTACAGCAGGTTTCTGACAGATGAAAGAGGGGTACAAGGAAGTTTCAGCGTGCTCTCCTCGAGAGGGAGCGGTATCCGTCCACAAAACCTGACATTCCCAAAGCAAAAAGCACCTCACACAGAGAGTCAGCGGAGACAGACAGGAACAGGGTGTGTGTGGGGGGGGGATCTGGCTTTAACGTACTTATGTGTATGCTAGCAGGAGGGAAAGAGAGAGAGGCAAGAGATACAGGGAGTTTGTACAAGCTCACTGGCTGGTGTGAAAATGGGAGGGGGCTAGACTGTCCAATAGTGTAAGAGATGAGCGGAGCGCAAGGGAGATGGCAACAAAGAGACAGAATCTTTTCAATTCCTGCCCTCGCTCTCCCTTACCTCTCCTCCCTTCTTTGATTGCATGCGTAAGGAGAAATACCCAGACTATCACACAGAGAATCGGTGATGCCTCGTATGAGACGATCACTCACCGTCACAAAAAGACACACACATACCCCTCACACGCATACACTGGGTGTAGGTGAAGGAATGCTGATGGGAGGAACAGGAGATATAAATGACCAAATCCTGCTGGGAACAATAATAACCGATGGCTCAAAGGAGAGACAAATGAGCTCAGCTTAGAATAGTGATGATAAAGTGGTGCACAGAGATAGAGAGAGATAGAGAGAGAAAGAGAGGCAGGGGACTGGGAGAAGATGATATGACAAAATATATCACTGAGACTAGTGGTTCAGGTTCTTCCACCTAATATAATGTGATTAATGCTCTATGGTTTGTTTGTAGGACCTCAGTGTGTGGATATAACGAAGGCAAGTATGAGTGGATCGGCCGTGTGCATGCGCATGGGGGTGGGGACCAAACGGCCTACCCATGATTTTAATGCGGGAGCACCATGTTGCCATGGAGACTGCATCCAATGCAGCAGAACACGCAGATGGCTGCTCTCCCTCTCTCTCCCGCTCTCTTTCCCTCTCTCTCTCTCTCTCGCTCTGAAACTTTCCAGCTAGCTTCTTCATCCCTGACCTTTGTGCACGTTTTACAAACCCTCCAAGCTTACGCCCAAGCTTGTGCTCAGATCACAAACTATTACTATTTCTACTAGAAGAGAAAAAGCCTTTCGCGTGAAATTGCTACAAACATATTAATCACCAAACATCATTTGATATATTAGTGTATTTAAAAAAATGTGTCAGTACGCACGCAAAATGTGAAAACCTCTATTTTATGTATTAAAGTCACTTCTATTAGTGATGTGCTGACCAGTCATCATAGGTAATCACAATTCCAGCCCAGTAGAGCGTGCATGCTCTGCATTTGAATGTGTATGGACACTTAGCCACGACTGGAGCAGCAAAGGCAATGTGCACACAGCGGGATTTAATCAATATCTCAATATTGTACTGGTGGTCCTGTTCCAGTTTCAATTTATGCTGAAATTGCGCGAAATGGGCAGAAAAGTCGTCAAGATTAATGAACCTATTACTGGGAACATTCAACACGCTTATCTGACAGCATTAAGGACTAGAATTTGGGAATTAGACGATCCATTAATCTGAGCCGCCTGAAATTTAAAACCAGTGGACAAATTGAGGTGTTTTGCACAGAAAGGCACGGATATATTATAAAAAAGAATAATAGTACTGTGAATGCTTTGTAAAAAATGGACAACAGAAATATGAAGAGGGACAGGTTAAAATGGACAAACACTAAGACCACGGAGATCTACTCGTTTAGTCTATTCTTTAAGAGTAAGGTAAATAGCTGTTATAGTTTCTACTGCTCCCCCGAAATGGTTTACCTTTACCACCAATGTGAGAGCGAGATCAGTAATGGATACATGTTGCCGCAATGCTTTCTATTCAGTGAAACTTTAAAAAAAAACAAAAAACATCTGAGCAGAAAAGACGTAAATAGTGACAGCATTGCTATCGAATGTTCACCTTGAAGGCAGCGCTGACATTTACCCAGCTAATCAATGTGCCCTGCACTGCTCTGGCTCCCTGAGGTTTAAGCCCATCTCATCAGTGTAGACAGAGAACAGCATGCATCCTAATCTGAGCAGCTACTGCTCGAACAGGAAGGACATTAACGCCAGCACTGAATGCGCCTAATGAATATAATAACTATTTGATGTTATAGTGATAATCTTTAAATCTTGAGACGACTAAAGAATATTGTAACACTTAGTGGCAATGCCTTTGATATGTTCAGGGTCAAACCACAGACAATGCAAAGAAGTGTATGCAACATGTCTTGTGTGCACTTACCCTTCCATTTTGTAATGAGCAGGATGGCCACTAATGAAGGGCAGCAGGTACGTGTACCAGATTTTTCCAATTCCACTCTTCTTTGCTAAACATAAAACAGCTAGAGTTAAGCAAAACAAGACATGCAAAACCCTAGCATTGGTATTTTAAACTAATTTAGCACGACTGCAATAAAGCAGAGGATACACCTCCATGTTTCCACAGAATATTTTCCTCCCCACTCCTCTTTGAAAGACTTTCTCTTCCTCTTTAAGAGACATAAACAATAACTCTATATGCCACATGATTCTTTTTAAAATCTGATTACTTCTGTCTGATTTGGAAACTGTGAATCTAGTTTGTGTCCATGGCCATGGATATATAAAATCAATAACTGAAAATGACTAGTATCTGATCAATAGCACCATCTAGTGACTGACTGAGGTAAAAGTCGCCCATGTTACAGAATCATAATGGCTTTATTTATCTTTACTACCGGAGATTATGGAAACTTCCCGTGTTGGCTATAATATGAGTTTTGTGCAGGTCTAATTAACGTCAGGGCGGAGATCAACAAGTAATGGATAATATCCTGGAAGAGAAAAAACAAGAAACATCGAAACTCACAGCAACAGCAAATTCCCTGCAGAATGTAATCTTGTTCTACTAAGAACTTGTGAAGATGATGCAAAGCTTACTCGCCTTCAGAAGATCTCACCAGAAGTCAGCAGCATCAGGTTTGGTGAAAGCGTGAAAGTGTCCCCCTGAAACCGTCCTTCATGGAAGACGACTTTGTCTTTAGCCAGGATGTGGCTGAAGATCAGAGACAGCTGTGTCAGGTTCCTCCTTCAAAGATGTGTAGATGAGCTTAATTTCTCAAACATTAATAAAATAAGGTTATTATAGGGCATCTGTGTTGCATAACCCATGATATATATCACATCTGCCACCTGATAAAACATGTGACAGGACATTAATATGTGAGGATGGTCACACTTTCCACATTACCGATGTGATAAATACTGAAAAATGCTTCAGATCACCTTCAACTGTGGTTACAACCTGTTATCTGAGAAAAGCGAGCTAAAGTGCTCATTTGGATATGAATAATGTCAATTATTTCTCATCCAATCATTTCTCTCTCATAGCCCAAACCAGGCATAAACCACTTAATAAATGATAAAAATATAATTAAAGTAGATGTTTAACTACTACTTACATTGCTTACTTACATTGTTCATTTAGCACATAAGATGTTTAGATTCTTACCAAAGAAAGACAAATGGTCCCAAGACAAGTCCCCCAAGATACTTGGAACAACCTACTATTTATTGCACTTTGTTTTAAGTTAATTGATAAATCCAAACTATTCATGGCAAAATCTCAATTCTGTTCCATTGAAATAGTTTGTGTATTTACATATCTACCGCTTTTGCTCCATTTCTCTGCTGGTGCATTGTGTAAACCCCCCCTCGGAGATCAATGGAGACTAAGAATGCCTTCACGCCTAGGTCTGTGTTTCTAAACCAGAAGTTAGTTTGGTCTAGTGTGAACACAACAGTCTGTTCCTGGACAAATCAACGGAGCTGAGACAGGTTCCAGTTCTGGATGATCTACCTGACATCCTGGTGGATTTTGCAGCTTGTAACCTTAAAAAAAGTGAAAAGGTGAGGGATGGGGATGTAGAGGGGAAAAAAATGTATAATGGCAACTAAATCCAAGGAGAAATTACTGTACCTGTAGTATCTTGCTGCAGCATATATTCTCTGGTTCATGGTAGGCATTTTGGCACAGTTGCCTCAAAGACACCTGTAACAGATGATTTTAGTGACAACACTGCATATGCACTTGAATGTTTTCATAATTAATAATGCTAAATGGTGGTAAACATACATTGCAATGAAGTCACTGGACCCATTAGTGCTCCCAGATTATTAGCCGTGAGCTAACATCAGTGTAACAGTAAAAGTTTTAGCTAGCACCGCAAGATGATGGTCATGTTACTTAGCTCACATTTACCGGAAGTTCTGCAACTGTAGACGACACGTAGCGTAGCTGTCAATAAATTGTACTCAAGTAAACACTGCGTCCTCAACAGCGGTTTAAGTACCCTCAAGTTCACCAAACATTCAGAAACGTCTTGTTCAACCATTTATTGCCGAACTTCTTCGTTGGTTTCCTGTTGTTCCGGGTTCAACTCCGGTAATAAATAGATGGACTGCGCTTTTGTGGCTTCAGAGCGTAGAGCTGCCGACACGCTGAACGGTTGCCAAGACAACACTACCCGTGAGGGGCGGGGCTACGGGAACTCAGGAAACGTCAAGAAATCACTTTTGTGACTGGTTATTCTTTCCCGTGTTCCAGGTAATAGGTCCATAGTGTACATTATTAAGTGACTGTCAAAAATTTACAACATGAGTTCACGTTGAAAGAGCATGTATTTGAAATGTTTTAATGTGTTTAACCAAAGTGTTACTATAGTGCTGTACTAAATTGCAACTGTTAGTTAGCCAGCTAGGATATAGCTGCATGGTTTGCTCCCAGCATCTGTAAATTTACTGTATTTTGGATATTTTCCTGCTTTGTTGTAACTTTTATTAGTTAATAAGTTTAGTGAGAGTTTGCTAAACTAAGTACTAAACTAAATATCTGCATGTGGTAAATGAAAACATGATAATGCTCAGAAGGCATGAATCTTAGCACAGCTAACCAGTTTTGTATATGTGCTGTAAAAACAGTTAATTCATATAACTGAGAAAACAGCATGCATAATTTTGTGGCAATTATTTATCATTTTCCAGGGGTGGAAGAGCACTTAACTTATCTCAGTAGCTAACATAGTAGTGCAGAGTTAGGTGGGAGTGTTTCAACTACCAGGCTTCATTTGGTCTGCCCCAACACGACCCCCACGCCCACTTTTGGATTATCCGAATAGCCAAGATGGAAACTGCTGTCCCCACCCACTTCAGGCTTCAAATCCACTCTTCAGAAATGCTGTGGTTCACAGTAGGTTTGTTCATTGCATATACAGTTATATACAAACACCTATAGTTGTTTCATCCTGTCATTCTGTCCTGTCAGACTTGTAACTCTCACAACTGTTCCGATACGAGAGGGCCCTATGCTCCTGTTTTTTTTTCAAATAATAATAATTCTGTGTAAGGTTCAATGAAGTCAATGAAGTATAAGGAAAATACAAGTGTAAATTCAAAGTGTATTATTTTCACTTTTCAAACAATGTTCTCCTTAAACGTACACCTTTAAAACTGCGTACGCAGAAAGTGAGTAGTTACAAAACATGGTTTGGAAGTTTCTTGTAAGTATTCCTTTGACATAACTTGAACAACTTGAACATGAAAACATCCGCCTGACACTACAAATCCCAAATTTTCCCAAATTTCATTCTTTGCAACGCACAAGCCAACAGTGTTAATTCTGATGCATGCTTACAGGGAAAACCTGCAGCTGCATACTGAATATTAGCAAAATGCTTGATGGAATTTGTTTCACTGATTTTTTCTTGAATCTTTATGCTACAAATTCAAGAGATGACCACTTTTTATATAACCAGGAAAATACCAAACTTTAAAGAATGCTTTCACACCTCATTTGTGTCCATATAATGTATATATTACAAGTGTAAGTATGGAAGCCACTGTCATATATGATTAGTCAGTGCTCTGGATACAAAGCCAAACATGAACCGCACCCTTATCAGTCCAGACTCAGGGACCACTCAGCTCACAAACATCAACCACCACCCAATCATATCTATATGACAAGATGGCCTGGTGGTCAACAAACATGTGGAGGAAAGAGATAAACGTCTTGAAGACGATAGTGTAAGACTGCATCACCTCCGCAGAGTTACCACCAAAGCAGATCAGCACAGCACTCCTTTGGATGAGCTGCTACATGTGTTATTATCATTTGTGTTTTTCTGCAGAATCCAAGACAAAAAGGAAACAGAGGTGAGCATTGCTTGTTATAAACAATGTACATTTGCAGTGGTTAAATTTCTGACCCATTTATATAAATATATATTCCAATATTTAATAAGTTATTGGTGTGTTCCAGTTGCTGTATCTTTAGTGTTTGTGCTTGATTATGACGTTTCTAAATTTTAAACTCCAGGTCTATGAGAATCTTTTGGGAAACATGGCGGAATCAAGTGACAGGGGTGAGTTTATTTATTTTCTCTTTTGCATTTGATTGTCAAGAAAAACCTATGTCTATAAAAGTTTTTTGAAATTCCTCAAAAACAAAAAGCTGTCTCAGTGAGATTACAAAATTTACTGCAATGGTTTTTTACACATAAGTCTGCACATTTCGCTGCACTTAAGAACAGGGGATATGAAATAGTTGTCATGTCTGATAGAGGTGCCTTAAGCATTGTTACGGTTATGTATGAGGTGAGTGACTATTGTAAGTATTGGTGTCTGCAGTTTGGTTGGAGTATAACAGCCAGCCCCATGTATTTACATGCCTTTGTTCAACTAAAGTACTACAAAAGTAGTTAAGTGAAAATTTGAGTTCTTTGCTTGATTATTTACATTTGATGCTATATACTGTATTCCAAAAATGTATTGTTATTAATATATTTTTGTAGTTTCTATTTAACCTACAAATTAGACTTTTACATGTGAGACATGTAATCATCTGTACTCACTTCTGAATTTCTCAAAGTTTTTACATTTTTACAAAGCATAACTCAGAGTTTCTGCAGCGTCTTAAAAAGTATTAAATAGGTCTTAGTAGGTCTTAAATTTAACCATAATGGTCTGAAAAAGGTCTTAAAAAGTCTTAAATTTCACTTGCTCAAACCTGCAGAAACCCTGATAACTGATCATTGTGTTTAGTCTCATTAGTGCAGTTCCAATTAGTGTGATTTCAAATAGTAATGCCTACGATTAGTAGATATTATGTATTAGCCTAATATATTGTTGTGAAATCTCAGTGGATTACAATATCAACAGGCTTACGGCAGTTAATTTCTTTCACCGTCCCTTGCACTCTCTCCTTCGACCTGGCTGCCTATAACCTGGGTGCCATTCTTCGGCAGGCCTTGAATTCATCATGGATATGGGTTGAACCATTGATGAAACAAAGTCACAGATGAAGCCTACATCTTCATCAGTGGGCACTAACTAAATTCCACACTGCACATACTTTGTAATATTTAGATTAAACTATTGTTTGCCATTGTCAGAGAAAATAATTGGAATTGACTCATTTGACCTATTGCCTATTCTTATACACAACATGAAAAATAATTCAAATGTGTCTAGTATCTGCTGTATGTTGCTGATTCTGACAAAACTTGTTAGTGATTGGCTGGTGAATAGTAAATGACGTGCCTTTGCACCTCTTGCTTTTCTTTAACTTAATTCCTGAGTGCAAAATGAATGTTTTCTTGTCACATAAGCCTTCTTTTCATTCTCCCTAAAGAGGACAAACCTGCCGCAAATTGTACCATCTGTTGAAAACACATTTTCTTCTTTACCTACACCTGGGGTCTTCTCAGAAAGGGCCTCATTTGTAAACAAGTGTTGTTCTGCCTATTTGTGACCAACAGAACAAAGGCAACTGAACACTGGGATGCCCGAAACCAACCAGGCCCTGACAATGGAAAACATGGACAAGCAATCCAAAGACAAACAAAGAAAAGTTGACACAGAAACCAAAAGTGAAACCATAAAAAGACAAATGCAGCTAACAAGTCAAGTAATTGAGGACATTGAACAAATTTGGAAGGAGACACAAAGAGACAAAAATGTGATTGACTTCCTGAGGACAAAGTTAGATCAGCAACAGGAGGACATTGAAAGACTGTCATCTGAAAAACACCAGCAGAATGTGCAAATAAAAAGGCTGAAATTACAGATAGAAAAAGTTATTGAAAAACTTGAGGAAAACAAAAATGCAGCAAGTCAGGAAAAAACTCAGCTTCTGAAAATAAGGGCTGAAATATACCAAGAGAGGGAAATTCTGGATAGAAGACATCATGACATTATCAATGAGCGACGCAAACTGAAAATGATTAAGTATGCTGAGACAAAATCACAAGTAGGTAAAGAGCCCAAAGGACCCACAAAACAGATTGAGCATGAGCACAATGTTATGGAGAGGCTGGTGGCTAGCAGTGAGAGTGCAAATGAAAAAAACAAGAAAATCATACTTGAAGTACAGAATGCAAAAGAACTAATGGAGAAGACCATAGCAACCCTAAAGCAAGAGTTAGAGTTAAATAAAAGGTGCATTTCGCAACACAGAGATCAAATTGAGCACATCATACACAATGTGAAAGAAAATATCAACAAGAGGAAGCACAAGTGGGAAAACATTCAAAGAGATGCTCAAATTCAGAAAGCAGCTGAGATGGAAAGGAGAGAGAGACAGACAGAAGAAAAAGACTCATTTCAGACTGTAAAGATAAAACTCAGCAGACTCCAGAATGAGATGGAGAAACTTTGGGGTGTGCTAAAAGAAAGTGAACAACAGCTGAAAGAGACTCGGAGTGAAAATCAAGATTCAATAGCAGAAAATACAAATGTAAACACAAAGGTGACCCAGTGGGAAACACAGATGAATGCTGATATACAAAGGAAAAAACAAGACATAGAAACCAAGTTAACACAGGTTGAAACTGAGAGAGCTGAGTTAGAAAAAATCAAAACAAAAATACAGACAGAGAAAGAAAACGTACAGAGAGACAGGCGGTTGGCTGAAGCCGATATGGACGCAATTAGAGAGGTGCAGTATATGGCAAGAGAAGATAGACATCAGAGCAGGAGAGATTTAATAAAAGTTAGGAGCCAAATAAAGTGGACAAATTTTCAAGCAAAGAAAAAGAGACGGGCACTTGATCAGCAGCTGGAGAAGACAATGAGAGAGAATGATGAGTTAGAAATCATGAAGATAAAACTTCAGCGAAAGAGTGAGGAAGTTGGACAAAAATTCAACAATACACTGACTACGATTCGGACTATGGCTGAGGTGAAAACTAACATTGAACAAGCTGCTGCGGAGATGAACAACACCAGGCTGGAAATGCTCAACACCCAAAGAGAGATGGAAAAGAACAAGGAAGCAGTCAAAAACTACATGGTGAGTCTTTTTATTTACAGCAGCCATCTCAGTGAGTAAAAAATATCTATATTTTTTATTTTGTTTTAACATTGTGATGCTCAGATGTACATGTATTGATCCCCATAGAGAAAACTGAATGGACCAAGTATTAGCACAAGGAAAAGTATTGTATAAAATAGAATGAACTGGAATAGTAGTAACAGAATATATGATATATGAGTACTAAAACATGAAGAATGTTTTTTATATGGTAATTGTGCTAGAGTATTGTTTGTACTTGGAAATTGAGATAGCAGAGCATGTTCAGTCTTAACTTCTATTTTAACTGCACAGCCCCGAAAACCACAAAATGACCATATCTATACAAAAGACATAACATACAGTACAGCAGTGCATAGAATACCAATGATATGCCTTAATATGCACATAACATAAAGTTCAAAGGTGGTGATGCCTGCTGTGTAGGGGACATCCTGTACCTTATCAATACTGCAGAAGAAGTCCACTTTAAAGTTTAATTTTAATATATTTTTTTTCTGTCTTATTTTAGTAACAACAAAACTGAAAAGTTTTTGCGAGGAACGCAGAATTATTGTTGACCTACCTTGGTCACATCAGAAGCCTAAATGATAACAATTCTTGTGTTTTTTCTTTTTTCTTTCTAAAGGATAAGATGGCTTCAATGAAAGCTCAGGTCAAGACATGGATAATGACACAATCTGCAATCAAAAAGACATTCTCAGTAAGTACATCTAAATTTCCAGAACCACAAAAACAAGAACACAGAACATCATATCAGACATTAGGACTTACAAATGACAAAGTAGAAGCAGAAAATGAAATTAGAAAAGATGCCATGCCTGAGTGGGATCAAAGTGAAGAAAGACAAGAACATGAGCATAAGTATTCTAGTCACGCACCTTTTTTTGCAGCGGACATAAAAAAAGAGCATAATATTTGTTTACAGATGCAGACGAACATTTGTGAAGAAACATTAATAGATGATGATCAGAAGAAAGTACTGATTAATGTAAGAGAAAAGGAAGAAGTGGAAAAAGAGATATTCAGACTTAAGGGCCAAGAAGAAGGAATAAAGGAGGAAATTAATTATGCTCTGGAGAACATGGAAGAAAAACGCCACGTGATTGAAAGGCTTATCATGGAAATAAATACCCTGCTGACTCATTCGGAGATTGAAATTGTAGTTAGGCCAACTGGAAATGTGGAAGAAGGAGGTACTGAAAAAACAGAACCAAGAGATGTTTTGAACAAAGATTTCAAACACGACATAATTAAAGATAAAGAGCAAGACGTGAATGGCAAAAGCATGAAACAAGAATTTGGCTTGATGAAATTGGATGTTAGGAAACAAAAGCAAAGTCCGCAATCAAGAGATGATACACAAGCACACAGCAAAGAGATGGAGGGAGGTTCTGATGAAGAAGACAAAGGAA
>JASGAT010387187.1:3939-28662 GCA_030220025.1 Chelon auratus
CAAATGGGTTAGCACCTCTACCTCATCTACTCTAATAACTTTGATGGGATTATAAAATATTTAAAATTACAATATTAGAATTAGACAAGTTGATAAACCTAATTTGTTTCACTCAGTATACACTCAGAGAAAGCTGTGCCAAAAATAATAATAATTTTAAAAATGACCTAACTGGTTTCTGCCAAGTCTGTATTTTTAGAAGCAAAATGTGTGCTTTTGTGAAGCAGCTATGTTTTGTCTTCTTTGTTTAAGAGAGGGAGAGAGAGATGATGTATGAATGAAAGAATCTTTTTCAAAATAAAGGTGCTTGATTACACTATGAGGGTCAGTTTAAAAGGAGCATGACGTGAGTCTGGCCACCAGTGAAAGACCCATGATGGCTTACTCAAGTTTTTAAGTCATGCTGTGCCAGCTTTAGAAAAGACTGATCTCGGGCTTTGTAATAGCCTACGCCGATAATCTGGTGTTTATGATTGCCGTTGAGATGATTCATGAGTCCAGGAGTCTCACTGTCTAACCATCCACACTACAAATAAAGCAGCTTAAGGAGAGGTTGGTTACGTAGCTGTGTGCCGAGGGAAGACGAAACACAGCAATCAATGGTGCGTGATGTGACTCTATTTAAGATAATCTGTTGGTATAAATAGATCACTGAGCTGTTGGAAGAGGCTGCTCTTTTATATACAGCCTATGGAAGGGAGGTGATGTGTGACTTTAAAGCTCCCTCTAGTGGAAGTCTACCATCACTTTCACGTGCCAAAATACTTCTATAACAAGGTCTACTGTCTGCAGTTGAATATTTGAAAAACAACAGGTATCATTCATTCCTGCAACTCTTCCCACAGAGCATTTGTTCAAAATCACAAAATCCAAGTTCTGCTGAGATGATGAACGCTCAAATGCATGGACTTGTGTTGGTGGATATTTGTGTGTCAACCTCAAATTGACCCCTTCATGACAAGTTTGTTATGTCATAAAATTCACAATGGGGCATGTCCTTATGCAATTGCCAGGTGCGGCTACAAAATAAAACAACTCTGATGGTGAGCAGATAACAGGACTCACGTCTGACAAGACTACAGTAGCAACAAACACTCACTACTCATCATCTCGCACAATGAAACCGCAGGAAAACAACAGAAGAACGACCGCACAACAACTTTCAGCGGCTCAAAGAAAAACACTGTCACCGCATAGTTTGTGCTGTGAAAGACAAATGCCTTCCCGGGGTAAAAGGTCAGGGCTACCATGTCACCTCTGATGCATAGCTACGAATGCGTATGAACCAACAAACACAGAGGAAATGTCACAGTTTTCAACCAAGAGCAATCACGTGGACTGTCACGGAACACGAGCAGGAGATGACAGCATTGGTGGGGTCTTAAAACAGCCATTCAAAATGTGTGATTTGCTCACAGCGCAACAGAGGCAAACATGCTCACTGCTGACTTTGTTTATGCTCATGCCGTCAAACGGAGTACACGAGGAGGTTTTTGTTTCATGGGAGTAGAAAGCATGTTTTTGAAGTGAGGCAAGCATTTTCGGTGGAAAAAAATTGTGTTTGGTCTAGACGCAGGCATGAAGTCTTTCTGTGCTTACAGTTCAACATACTTAAGAAGCCAGACAGTCGCAGACTAAGAACTCAAGGTATCAAACTGATGATCTTAATACTGTGTTGACAAGACAGCATGTAATGCTAAAGAGAGATCTCAGTGGATTTAAAACAGATGGCTTGTATAAATGATGGTCCCCCACACAGGACAGAACATGCGGCTCAAACAAAACACATATATATATGTGTATATAAAAAAAAGTAGTGTATAAAAGTACAAAGACCTTCCTGTTATGAAGTAGGAAAACAGGAAGCTGCAATTGTTACAGTTTCATCGCATTACGGCAGCCACCATATAAGCGCCAACGACTGAGACATTGGGTGTGCGGTTGTTGTGCGCGGGGAAAGCCGGAGGAGTCAGCGGGATCAGGGGGCACGGAGAGGGTCGTGTTTATCATGCCTACATTCATGCATTTCCAAATGAAGCATGAAATCCCAGAGCAGCGAAGACATCGCTAGTAAACATCTCAGTCAGTGGAGAAAGGTCAGGCTGAACCGCAGAGAACAACAAATAAACAGCCACACAGAACAATGACTGTGTCCATTCAGGAGCCGGCCTAAATGTGTCCAACTCATTAGTGCTCCAGGAGGTATGACCACCCACTCTGACCCCCCCTTCTCCCTCCCTACTACTGCAGACAGAGCTGTCTCCGTGCACTGAGCTGATGGAGGCATGAAGATTAAGACACAAATCCATTTAACTGCTATGACACCATATACACCAAGAATATTTCTGTCTGGACTTGTCCGGAGATTCAGATTTTCTTTGGGAATGTATTGATTCACTACAGGAAATCATTCTTAGTTATTTCCTATATGAATATACACTGCTTGTCTATATAATACTACTTCATTACCTACTTTTTCTGACCTACATCTTCTAGGAATATTAGATTAAGCTCTATTATATAAAACACATAGTCTGAATAAACCCAACGTATTTTCTTATACAGAAAAACTAATTTAACTTGGTATATAGGATAGATCACATGTTTGACACCTCTCTGTATAATGCATTTTTAAACACTGTATATACAAAGTACATGTACATACCACTGATGTGGTAAAATTCTTCTATTAAACTGCATCCATTTTACATAGGTGTGTTTTATGGACTGACCATATTCAAATAAAGAAATAAAAGACCCAAAAGAATTTGTTTAAAAAGAAAAAAAAAGAAAAAAAAAAGAAATCTGTACATAGCAGCCAGGTAATCTGTACTATTTTGCACTGCAAGATTTTAAAAGAAAAATGCGCAACATTAAAAGTAGTATGCTCATTTTTGATTCAGTACTATTGTTTGATCTCAAAGATTCCCATCTGGTTGATCTGACTAGACAAACAAATGAAAGTGACTGAAGTCAGAAGTAGGTAATAGTTTACCAAAGTCAGGCCGCCTCCTCCCACTTGTCAGGGCCGTCTGGATGAACCCGCCCCATCTCTTGTATAAATTCAGACAGCGTGAGAGTGAGAAGAGACACACCGCTTCAACAACGTCACCCAGCGCAGCTCTCCGGCTCTGAGAGGCCTGAGATTTGGAGATTTACCGGATGGACATGTCTGGTGCAGTCAGACCTGTGACTTCCTTCCTCATTGAGGACATCCTGTCCATTAAGGACAGCACAGGATTTAATGGAAAGTGCTGCTCGCAGAAGATGGAGAGATGTTCACAGTGGAAGGAAGAATCTGAAGAGTTGTCAGCACAACTCTGCCCTGAGGAGACGACGTTTGGGGTGCAGACAGGTGAGCTTCTGCAGGTTTCAACTACGGGAACACTTCATATTTCACATTTTGGAAGATATAATTTCTCTCATATTTAGTGAAAAAAGTAAAACAAAATTTGGAGACTATTATTCATTCATAGTTGTGACTTATGTTGATGAAACCTCATGAACCACCAGACTTACATACAAGCTTCATCACATTATACCTGTTTACTGACTTGATCACATCTGCATTGTCCTCCACAGAGCCTCTGGACACATCCTGTCCCAGCTCCTCAGAGTCCAGTTTTTCCTCCTCGGGGAAGCAGAAGCGCTCGAGGGCTGCTTTTACCCATCTGCAAGTGCTTGAACTGGAGAAGAAATTTAATCACCAGAAATACCTATCTGCCCCCGAGAGGGCTCACCTGGCCAGTACCTTAAGACTAACCGAGACCCAGGTGAAAATCTGGTTTCAGAACAGGAGGTACAAAACGAAACGAAAGCAGCAGACATCTGAGTTCTGCAAGGATGCGTACAAAGCAGATGGACTGAGTCTGAGAGAGGATTTGATCAGATCGTCACTAATTACTTCATTCTGCAAAGCCTACCGATACAGACCCTACCCGTGGGACTACAGCGGCCCCTGGGGCCCAGTGTTTTGGTGAAACTGAGTTATGACTTATAATAAATAAAGCAGTCTGAAAATTAGGTTTCTGTGTTCACTGCTGTCAAAGTTGAACTGTTGTTGTTTGAATCCAGTGTATGCTCGTATGTTAGCAGTCTACCTTTTAAACATGATGTCTGGACATGACCTGGGTTTGCACAGCAACACATATGACTGCATTACGTTGTAGCATTGTTGATTCAATCATTAATAAATTAATGTTGTTGCATTTTATTTTTATTTAAAGCTATGGGTTGTTTTTTGGAATACCTTAGATCAAAGTTTAACCGTATGTACATTTGTATGTCTCTCACTTTGCTGTACTTTATTACAGAAAAAAAGGACATTTCTCACATTGTAAATTATAACATATCCAGTTAAACTTGGATTTAATTAATCTGAATACAAATAGCCGTCATTCAATCTGAAACAGAAACTGTAGTACAAACTGTGTGGTAAGTGTGCCGACCATTTAAGAGGATGGGAAATATTTAAAGTATTTGCATGAAGTTGAAACTCTGAGACGATAAGACTGTGCCGAGATAGAGATGAGGTTGTCAGTGAGGGCTGAAGAATGAGACCTAATTCCTTTAAAGAGGCACTGAGTTGATCACATGGAGATAAACTGCTCTTCAGCTTTCTTCATATGACGTCATAAAGAAAGAAACTGTATGAAGCGAAGAAGTCACAATTTCTAATGTGAGACTGATAGGGAATTTTGCTTAATGTGGAAATTAGGAATAAATAAGCTCTATAAACAAGATGACAGAAGTAGTAAAAGCAGCAAGATATAGGAGTCAAAAGACAAACATGTTTTAAGGCTAGTTAACATGCATCTCTGTTTAAATTAAAGACAAACAGTGTGGTATCAAACATCAAGTTCAACCAGAAGATATCAGTTTTGCTAGGGCCACTGGTGCATGAAGCTCACATGGTTCACCTCATGAATGCAGTGGAGATACTATAGTATGGCAGACAGATGTAACAGAACCTGTTTGTTAAGACGATATCTATAGAGAGACATACTGGGGATAAGATAATACATAGTATAAGGTAATGGAGGCAGTTAAGACGCAAAGTATTTAAAGACATTTTTTGGTTCATCCAGTCCAGTGATTCAGCAAATTCATTCTTTAAGTAATGGGTCTCAGCTTTAATTCAAGGAGGTTTGTGACTGTAAGTGTGTGACATATAATCATTTTGACACACATTTATTTAGGGGAGTTCTCTGTGGTGGGTTTAGTTTTTAATGTGGGACTTACACTCATTATGCAGTAAGTCGGTCCATTGCTGGGCTTTGCTATACATGCATAAGAAGATGAATTTAGTCTTAAGGTTAAAATACACAGACAGACATTCGGCAGGTACGGGCCAGTGTTGTCCTTTATTTATCCTTTCAGGTGTCCGACGTCCTCAAGCTGCCTTGAGACCATACAGTAGATACATATGGAATGCAATTTCTTGTCCCTACTGATATTATCCATGGTTTCAGTATAGAAAGTCGTCTGCTTTTGTTTTCACGTGGCCTCCCATCTGTAAGTTGCCCTCACCAGGTGAGCTCACAGAAGACTTCTTACTTTGCTTAACACTGAGCCGCACTCTAACCTGAACTTAAAATCCAAATTGAAGAGTATTTATTAATGATCATTTTTCATTAAGTCGCAGTCATTTTTACCACTTTGTCGCAGCACATACCATTGTCTACAGTAGTCGAATGTGACTAAAAGATATGACTACATGTGACTACATAAGTACTTATTCAGGTTCTTGTACTTTTGTGGGGTTTTTTTGGTTTTTTTATATCTACTCCACTACATACAGAGGGAAATATTGTACTGTAGTACAGAGTACGAATGTGAGAGTCAGTCGGTTTATCTGTCTCCATACTACTTTGTTCTTTCTCCAAAATGTAAGACATGAAGTGCATATAAAGAAAGACGAATTCTCCGTAAGACCAGCCACAGGACTCATGAAGAGCTTTTTTGAAGCTCAGTTTGGCAGCTTAATCCGTTGCCATCTCAGAAAAGCATGATTTTGCCTAATTCCTAACTAATCCAAACATGATACAAGACATAAATTAGATTGATGTGTTATTTTTTTGTACCAGATTGTAAACACGTTCATTTTGGCTGTAGAGTTTAACACAAGCTTAATAAGACTTTTTTATTTATGTATTTACTTAACTGAACTTGTATTCTCAAATTAACTTAACATTTTAAATCTCTTCAAACAATAATTCAGCCAAACAAGTTAAGACACATTTTTTTTTTTAGCAGAGGAGCTTACATTTCTAATTTGAACAAATGTTTAATTTACTGTGTAGGCATAGCAAATAATAACTAAAATAGACCAGATCCTGAACTTGTCCATGATTACACATGAACTGCATCAGCATGTCATTGGCTGACCCAAACATGGTTACATCCCGTTTCCTTGTAAATATTTTTGCATTAAAATGTATTAAAGTCAAGTTTATGAAAGGGACCCTGGAACATCTGAATCCTGTTGAAATATTCAATATATTCTTGAATCATCTATCTTTTTAAACTTTACTTAATTTAGTAATACTAATTTCACAACAGCCAAGTTAGCCTTTTTGAACAAGCATAAGGTCATAAGGGTGTAAAATAACTTAAATATTTGAATACGATGAGTACCAGCAGTGCGGCCCAAGTAGTGAGTATAAAGTTGCTTCATGCAGGCTGGTGAGCTGGGCGGACTCAGCACGGTGGCTGACAGCGCTGATAAGATGGCACGCAGGATTTAGGACTTCACGTATTTAAGAAGGGCATGTTTGTAACACAACCAAAGTGTGAGCAGAGGACTGATGGACATGATAAGGGGAGATTTGAGCACTCTCATGCCACCAACCTGTTTGACTTTGTGAAGTACCCTCACATGAACCTGAGCAACAAGTGGCAAAACACTTATTTTATTTTTTTATTATTCCTGTGTTTATGTGTTGATCATTCATCTGGTTGTCTTCTTTAAATCCGTATGTGGGGAGATTTCATCACTTCTATCTTCTATCTTCTTCTATCTCAGTACGTGAAGCTAAATGACATCATCTCATTTGCAATGTCAGCTTATAAAACACACAGAAGCTTGCACACATACACATGTAGAAGCTTGAGAAGCGACATCAGACACGGATCTGGATTCTTAATGATTTCCTCAAACTAAAGTGATTTCTTATCAACAGTGCCGGTGACTGTACCGTTCACTATTCACCAGGCCCTCAGAGTAAACAGGTAATTAGACATGAAGAGGGCAGATAAAATCTGTTTTGACGGCATTGAAAATCTGACTGTATCTCTCAGCGTCTCAGGCTGTCTATGAACACGCTCATCAGATAAAGGGGCTTGTTGAAGGGTGAAGCTGAAGGTTAGCAGAACTCTTATTATTGTGCTTGCCATTGTGATGCCTGCACTTCCGCAGACTCAAAGAGACATGGTACATTGATTTGCAAAAACCCAGAAGACAACATCCTCTTGTCTTGTGTCCTTCTGTTTCGTTTTTCAGGTTTGGGGAGTGCCTGTAAAAGTGTCTGTTGGCCACCTGGATGAACTGGATTTGACAAGTAACCGATGAAAAGCACTGAAGGGGTGTTCATAAATTTACTGCCTCATTCTTTTCTCCACATTTGCTGAATGTTATGTTATATTTGAACCACTTATGCTCAAAAACACAAACTTTTGACAGTTTATCTTATTTGTTATTTTGTGCGATCTTAACATGCCGTGAAAAACGTGGCAGGGGAGCCGTCGTCGTTCTCTTCATGGTGGCCAACAATGCTTTGGAAAACAAGCAGATCTCCTTAACAGATGGGGAGAAAATCAACCCTGACCACAAAGACAGCCTTTGTCAGTGTTCCAATATGCCATGACTGTCTGACAAATTTGTCGGAGTTGATAAGGAGGCTTAAAAGAGCCCTGATCTTCTCATGGGAACACTCATAAACTTCCTTGGATAGTGTAACTGGATCCCTCATGTTACGGACTCGCCAGAGCAGCTGCCTTTCTTCTCCCATCAGCAGATACACTACAGCATCCAACTCATCCGATGGTTAACGTTGATTGCACGCCGGTGTGTATGTACGTGTGAGAGACGTGGAGGGAATGAAATGGGGAGAGGAGTAATTTTCCAGCATTTTTATCTTTGAGTTAAAGATATAAAGTAGTGGGGCAGTTTACTGCAGATTAAAGTGATTAGAGAAAAATATGACAAGGACAAGACATGGGTGAGGGGGGCGTTCATTGTGTGCTTCAGATAAACAACCTGCTCCTGGACGAGGGCGAAAACTAAACACTTCAGGCTTACAGCATCAGTGTACGTGTCCTGAGGCATGTTGGTTTGGAATAAAGCTCTGCACTGTCTGTATCTCGGGAGAAAAAAAATCAGATCAGTTGTCAGGTTTTTTTCCTCTCATTGGATACTTGTATTACGTGCAGGACACAAATGTGAAATACGCCGTTTAACTTCACAGAAACAAAGGAGAAAATAAAATTACACTGACTATATGTTAAATTATCAACAATATCAGGTTAAAAAACTGTACTTATCATGCTATTTGATGTAAATTTCACAATTAGAATATATTAACAGTATTACATCACTTTTAGCTCATTAAACAATCCTTTCTATTCAGCCTGGTCTTACGGTTCTCTTCACAAGGCAGCTTTGGATTTTCAGTTTTGCTTATGTTTGTTACTCTGGATTCTTTGTGGTAGAACGGGCTGTGTTGTGTGTTGTGGCTGTGTGGTTTTGTTTTTTTTTTTAATCTTGTTTCGCCATCGTGGTCCTGTTCAGACCTGGCATTAACATGTGTCCTAAGCGGTCTGATTGCAAGTGACCAGAACAGCAAGTACAGGTGTGAACACATCCAAGATGCATTGAGGACCCATCTGAGAGCAGCTCATTCAAGACGACATCTGGAGGTGGTCGGGGCTGCTTGTGACCACAATCCTTTACTGGTGTGAACACTCAGTCTGTCCTGGCATTGACGGACTGCCAACTCAGCTGGCATGCTCTTGCGTAAGCGGAGTTTTGTCTCATTCATTTAGAAAGGGCTTGGCTAGACTATTGCCGGCCGTTCTCCATTTTGGAGGCAGACAATTAGTCATGAATCAAATGTCCTTTTTTCTAGTGTCTTTGACCAGTGACTTCCGGCATGCTCCCAGTACACGGGAGCACGTAACGAATGACATTTAACTTCTATCAATTTGTCTTGCATTGGCTTAAGTGCCTTAGCCCCACCTGTGAGGGTGTGGATAAAAGCACGTCTGAAGAGGCCTGCAACGGTCACCGCTCTTTGTATATTGACACTCATTGTCATTTTGCTTCCTACATCTGCCATTTTATTGAATTTATATTTAATTAATATAAATAATTTAACTTCTAGGACAGTTGGATGTTGTAACAAAGTATCAATTTGCTGAAGTAAAGAAAAGGGGCTTTGCAGAGCTGATCAAGGTGTGTTGTAATTTTAGGCATTTCTATCATTTGTGCAGCATATAGGAAGAAAGAGGGAAAACCTGGGGGAATTCAGAGTCCTAGAAAGAAATGAATGAAAGCTCAAGAGTGGAGAAGGCATTGCCTGAAATATTTTCTTTCTGCAAATAAAAAAATAGGAAATGCTGCACTGATTATAGGATCATACTGTATCCATTAGAGACAATTCAAACACACTGACAAGTCAAGGATCATTTCTGGAATTGTTCAGAATGTATCTGTCCAGCTGTATCTAATACTCTACCGCCTCCTAGTGGAGATATGCATCTCCTGCAAAACGTGGGCAGTGTTAAGAGTTTATTCATACACATTTTAATTATTTTCTCAGTCATATTTAGTTATCTTGTACGTTTTTGTTTGGAGAATACTTACCTGAATCCTTCCTGTTAAGACTTTCACTCTTTGGTGAATTGGTAGGACTGATCCCAGTCCATACAACATCTTCATGATAAACCAGGCATAGTACTGACAGAATTAAATACAGTGTCGTCTTGTTTTTGTTGTTCAAGCATGGAGTTGTAGCACTGGAAAGGAGAACTTAAAAAACAACTCTTGGTGGTTTTATTGTAACCCTTGAAAACCAAAATGAGATCAAACATCTTCCCCATCGTCTAAAAGACGGATTATACACGATGATTTAGTTAAGAAGCAAAACACACAGCATTCCGCATTTGCATGTTTATTTCAGCTCCAGTGTTACATACTGTAGCAGCATTATGACAATCATTAAATATTTGCATTGTCAAATTTCCAAGTATTCCTGTTCTGGAGATGGCGTGGAGCAAAAATCACCCCAACTCCCATTTTAATAATTTGTGCGTAAATAGCATGAACATATTTACACCATGAAAAGCACACCAGGTCTGTCCATTTTAAAATGCAAGCATCTATCTGAAGTTATGATTACGACACCACTACAATGACACGCGTTTATGAATCAATACCTCAAAGTAACTGTGGAGGAGGAGGGCTTGCGGTGCTGACAGCAAGTGTAACGCAATTATTCAAAATCCTATTATGACAGACTTCATTTTAATCTTGTTCATTATGATTAACTTAAAAGTCAGAAGGTCTACAATAAAATAACAAACACAATGTGTGCAGCAGTCTAACTGAACTGAGGCTACACATAAATAAAGCTGAATGTATCTATGCTAATGAAGCCACTTTTATATTCAAGATGACAAAGCATCTAAATATGAAATCCATATTGCATGTGCAACTACTATTCAGTATAAACAGCAAGCTAAGAATTAGGCCATGATGCAAATTTCCAAACTTACTGAAAAATAGTTAATGTACAATTTCGACCTTTGACTGTTTTTACCTAGGACACTATTGAGCTCCAAACAAATGCAGAAAACCTCTAACTTTCAAGAGATTCTGAAGGTTTCAAGTGATTAGGCAGTTAAATAAAACTAAAAAAGGTGGAATGATAATTCACAGCAGGCAGGCACGGAGCATCATATAGATTAAAAGCAGTATGCATAGACTATAATGCATGTCTTTGGTTTATTAGTATGGACCCAACTGTATGAGCATGAGGAATCTCTCACTAAATGGTTAATGAGAGCATCAGGCTCTGAAAAACTTTTCCAAAGTAAGAAAAAAACTCTTACTAAAAACAAATAAATGCTTTCTGGATTACATCAATATCTGGCAAAACGTCTGGATGGACATAACGGACAATGGGCTGGAGAGAGCAGTGAGCACACAGGAAGTGTCTAACTTCAACAGGATGAGTGGAAAGACAAGAATTAGCATTGCCTGCCCACCAGCTGATTTGGTTTTTACTGGCCTTATGGTAACAAAAGTGTGCCCAATGTCAATGCTCAGTTTCAAAATAAAAAGAGAGTTGGGAGTGTTACATTTTGGATGAATGTTTCTTAACTTTCAGCCAAACATATATTTTCTACTTTAAATCCAACCAACCTTTATTTTGAAGGTCGGTTTGCCACACATGAACAAAGCAAACATCACACAAGTACAAATGCACACGAAGTAACAGCCTTATCACGTATGGACCTGCTTCAAGAAGTTCCTCAGAAATAGCCACTGTCAAAATATGTATTCGGGTTTGAATACACACAAACAAGCTGCCTGACTTCTGCAACAGCTATGGTTCTTTATATTAGACTATTATTGTGCGTGATTCAGGAGCATTGTAGTACTGCGCTTTTAACAAGGCAAATTACTGGACCGTTACGGCCGACACACTTTGATACTAAGAGAGACAAGGGGTCTCTCAGATGGGAGGAAAACTTCAAAAGCATTTACAAAATGTTTAGGCAGACTGACACTTAATAATAATTAATGAGAATGTGCAGATATGAAAGACAGAAACTGCAACACAATTGTGCTCCTATGTCAGGAGCAGAAGAAAACAAGGTAAAGAAGTGTTTAGTATTGTAGAGGCACTTGGAGGATGCAACGGACTGGTCCGCAGGAGTGGAAATAAAGAATGTGTTGCAATGGTTCTTTATAAACACACAATGTAATAAAACAAACAGCCGTGTGTTTGTTCCACATTCATAAAATGCAAGCTTCAGAAAGCTAAGAAAATAAATTAAAAAAAGCTCCAATATTAAGAAACATAAACAAGTTAATCATGTGGTCACATGTACTGAACAAGCAAGAGAGTTCGGAGAGTTGCGGTTGGTGCGTTTGTGGAGTGAAGGAAGAATAAGATAAAACTCTTACAAGAATCTGTCATCTCTGTTGCTGTTGATCAACACAACCTTAACACAAACACACCCAGACTTACTGAAAAGAACGATGACGAGTGGCAGTCTTTGCCACACCCTCACTACAGTTACTTCCTTGTGAGGGAAAAACTTGTTATTTCCTCAAACTGTTCACGGGAAAACACATTGCTCTCACACACCTTCAAGGTGGAGGATTCTTCCATCAGTCTGTCACTTTAACAAACTTTCCATTAAAGCGGCCGAGGTCCCGCCTCTTGTTCCAGCTGCTGTTTTGTCAGGAAGTACTTGAAGAACTCATACACTGACCAGGCAATGGCAGTGGAGGGCATCTGGTATATAACCCGAGCTTGGACCCCTTTGAAGAAGGCTCCCGGACCACCAAGCCGGTACACAGTCCTGACGGCATTGGCCATTCCTGATAAGTGACCGCTGACGTTCACCGAGTTGAGCGCTACATTCTCTTGTGTGTTGAGCAGCGTTTTACAAACGTCAAGTGGAGTAGTTACTGCAGCGGAAACAGCTCCCGCTATTGCTCCCGACACAATGTGGCTACCGGGATGGTAGTGTCTGTGCGGGTTTAACTGCTCCTGCATCAGTTCGTAGGTGATGAAGTGAACGGCCTGGAAGGGGATGTTCATGGTCAGTTGTGTGCTGTAGCTGCGGTAGAAGGCTCCAATACCTTCAGTGTGTGTTACCGTTCGAACACAGTCCCAAAGTCCTCGATATGGAGAGTTATACATTTGCATCCTCTGCTTTACCACTGAGCGATGGAAGGAAACCAGGCACCGTGTTAGCATGTTGTATTACATATGTTCAGTACAAGTTTATAGTTTGAACTAAAGACAAAAATATATCGAATAGTAACGCGAGGCAAGCTTTCAAAGGACTATTATAATATTATTATTGTAATGTTTTAATGAAGGTTTAAATGAAAGCCAGAGCATTATTAATAATCATCATTATACCTGATGATATGTGACATAAGAAGAGATAAAAATAAGAGAAAACTGGAGTCAGAAGCAGACTATTTTCAGCTGTGGATTAATATCCATTTGATGCATATGTGAGCATCTACTCTAGGAGGACAGTGTATAAAAACTAAAGCACACAATGGCACACTAATGTTTTTGGACAACAAAGCAAAGAAATTAAAGTGTCGTCGACCTTATTTGAACCTCTTTGTTGCTTGTCGAACCCATTTATTTGTTGCCTCTTTTTTTATTGTTATTTTTTTGGATAGGAAACGTATAAAATATAATTGATGATATCCTTTACGGATATGGATACGTTTTTCTTACCTTCAGCCGGGTTCATGACTGCATCGTGAAGAACGGTGGCCACGCTCCCCGCCACACCTGTCAAAAACAAATAGCTCTAAAATCTGTGCTGACAATCATTTTTACAGATGTGGGTCATACAACAGGCTATGGTTCACAAAGACACCATGTTTGGAACGTTCATTTTTGGGATACATATTTGTCCGTGCCATTGTAAACAGGATATGGCTCCAACGTGACTTGTGCTAACTCCACTCCCTCTGGCCATGCTGCTAAGCCTACTGGATAATCAGTTGACATTCAAGTGATTTGCTCTGAAACATGTACACTCATACCATTGGCTAAATGGCTGTTGCCTCCGCTCTGAATGACGTCACTTAGCGAGCGCTTCAGCCGTTCGTAGCAGGCAAAGTAGAGCGCATGAGCAGGCCCTGCTCCCATCATGGTGATGTTGAGGCCCCTAAGCGGTCTGAAGAAGCCCTCTGTCCGGATGATCCTTTTCAGAGCCTCATACACGCCCTTGTACTGAGCATTTGGGTCCGGCTGCAGGCTCTGCATCCTTGTCTGAAAGAAATAAGGCATCATTCATTACTTGCTTAGTTTAATAACAGTTACAGCATCCTAGTGAGGGCTCAACATTAATGCAGGATTGTGACTGCGCAGGCTTAAAGTGGGCACCTGTCGTGGGCCAAATCATCATTTCTTGATGTTCCCTGTTGTTCCCTGTAATACTGTCACATTGTTCTGACATTAAGTGCTCTTGGCAGTATTGAGGTCTTGTCTGAGTGATGTGTGTCTCTCCCAGGCTGGTGTGGGAGGCTGTGGCAGCTCTTTGTTTTACTCTGCCATGCCAAGTTATCGGGACAACACAAAGCATGTTTTTATTTGGAGATCTGGGTCTGGCTCAGGAGATAGGCCAAAGCTATCTTCCTCAGCATGTTCCCCTGGGTTTCCTTCCTTTGGTTTGACAATAAAATATCAATTACATTTCCGTTGGATAAAGATTTGGGAACATGGGGCATACAAAACCTGGCAGCACAGTTTACGTTTGTGTGACTGGATTTATGCACAGCAAATGCCTCGGTTTGAGACAGCGGGATTAATATGAATTTTACAACCACATCTAATGGAGTGAAGATCAGGATGAAGACAGAAAAATTGTTAAAATTCAAACTGCCATACAGATCCTTTGATGCTTTAATTATGTTCAGTAAACGTGGCCAACTGAGAGTTTTAACTGCACAACTCATTTAGTGATGATGAGGCCTGATTAGGCCCCTCACAAAACTTAGTACCAAAATCCAGAGATAACTTATGGAAAGGAACACATGTTTAAGGTTAGATGACAAAATGTTATATATGTGTCAGTCTAAGATTTATAAGCAGAATGAGTTGGTCAAACCTCATGACAACAATCACCAAATAAAAGTTAATCTTTTAGATCTTTTTTATATATATAGATTAATTGACTTAAAATTCAAAAACTCAATGTACGTGGTAAACACTAAAGTGAGAAAACAAGTACAAAACACCAGGGCAGCCATTTACACACGCTGAAAAGAAAACAGTCTCGTCAATCACATTACACTTTGTCCTGTCTTTTTTAATTTAGCTTTGTCAGCTCAGTTTCTATGGCCGTTTACTAATCTGCATTACAGAAGAGCAATTGCATATGCACACCCTCTACTGCCTGAGGACGATTCCAAATGTGTGCAAAGCTGATAAGATACCCCTCCTAGTATTGACACAGGCTACTCCCTAAGTCTTAGATCAGTACATAAGAGGATTGTCACAGTTTCAGTGAAATTTCGGAAAAAATTCAAAACGAACACAACAAATCATATTAGAATATTCTGCTAAACACATGTTGAGACTGACGGGATATGAATAAATTACTGATGAAACACACCTTAATGTTTTAGTATCTTAAACTGGATATTAATGCATTGTGTTTGATGTACACAAGTCGTCAAAGTAAATGGGAATAAACGGGAACATGATTTATTCTTTCATCAGTTTAGATGTAGTAAAATTTCTACATAGTGTAAGCAGGAGTGCACTGGTAAATTCAACTGGTAAATTCAAATAGACACCTCATCTCCAGCTGGAAGGTGATTGTGAAAACTTAGAAACATTAAGAGGAAATGGCAACAGCGGTTTGGTAACAGAGGCCCACGGGTCAGTGTGGAAATATGTCAAGGCCATGACACTGAAGCAAAGAGGATCTAATCACCTTTTTTTTTTTTTTTTTTGGTTAATGAAGTCTGTGCCACATCAAGATTACTGTCGCATGCCAAATTATCTAGACAACGCCACATTGTTAGAAAACAATAGCAGAGCAGAATAGAGAGGAGATTGAAGGGGCAAAGTTCACACTCATGCCAAGAGTGTGACATTTATTTTACAGGCACAAGCCAAATTTAAGAAGCTCAAGACTAGCTAATAATATATTTTTAATGTGTTCATTTTGCCGGCCATCGTTGGTTTGATTTTGCGCAAAGCTAAACAAAAAATGCTCTTGGTATTAATGATGTCCAGAAACTTTTAATATATCTTAAAGACTTATTGATATTATACTTACTTTGCATTAGTAGTAAAATAAACACTTGTTTCATCAATAAAATATTGACAAATTGTGAGATCACACTGTGTTCAAATGTCTCAAAAAACAATCTTCAGATTACGATTATGATGCCAAGCACACACATCAAAAGCACCACATATGAGACAAGACAGACTAACACTTGCTTTAAAAAAAATACTTAAGTGGAAATTCATTTTGCTTTGGCTGCTTAATCAGTAGATCTTATTGTACAGTATTTATTTATTTACTGATTTTATTTTATTTCATTTTATTGTACACAACACCTCTACATCACTGTTTCTCATCACTATATCATCTGTTTTATCCTAGGTTTTTTTTAAAGCAAGTGTAAACGCACTGCTCCAATTTATAGTATTAAATTACTAGATGCTTAACTGTGTTTGTTGTACTGGTACTTACAGTGAGCAATGGTAATACCTGGTATATCTGGAACATATATCACACGCAATGAGATTATGTCAATTTAGACAAATAGTATTGATTTGATCAATTATTGAGGATTTTTTTAAGTAACAATATGCTAGTACTCCCGACAGGAATATATTTAACCTTTGAATTAGTCAAAGTATGTATTGATGGCTACAGAAGTGTACAGCAAAGAGTTCTTATACACTCTTTAATAATAAAGTTTGACATCTATTAACAGCCAAGCCATGTACTTGACCTTTACTTACAGAAACACACTGAAACACTAAATGAGTCATCCAGTTTTTTACTAGTCCTGACAAAGCCTGGTATAAAGGTATGTTTCAGTGGCGAAAAAGTCCCGGAACCGCATGGAAACATGTTTACACAGGGGGGGGGAAACTGCCGTAACCTTGGTAATGTGTGCCTTTGGTAAATTAAGGTTACACTGGGAGTTATGTACGGTTGCTATGTTAGCAAAGTTGACACCGAGAAAGAAGTGGCGAAAAAATAGTAAAACCGTTTCTGCTTGTTCGGTTCACGTCAAATGTGGTATTTCACAGGGACTCGTTTCATGCTGGTCGCTTTAACCACTTAGTTGGGTCTACTTGTAGCAGCGAGCTGCGGCTAACTCAGAGGCTAACTAAGGATGGGCAGAGTGGAGATGTTACAGCTAACCTTCGTTAGCAAGCGGCAGCACGCCGTGTGTACAGCTAGCTTTGCAGCTAGTGAATGAGCTGTAGTGGCAAAACGAGTGTGGGGAGCCGCTAAGCAGCCCGTGTTACCTTGACAGAGTCCACGGGGTACATCACCGTGTGCTCCAGTATGCCAGCCACGGCTCCTGCTGTCATGTGGGTCGTCACTGAGACATGAGGTGGCAAGCTCTCGTAGTCCTCGTCACTGCTTGACGGCTCCTCGTCGTCTTTGCTTTTGATCTGCGACATCTCCAGCGTTGCCACCGCACGGTCCGAGCTCACCTCCATGCGTGGCGAGCTCTCCCCCGCGGTCTTCCGTACAAGATATCACTCAGAGGGGCATCGGCGGCATGGATAACCACAACATCATCACTACTTTAGTGAGTTGCAGCGCCCGTGTGACGTCTGCAGCTGGAGGTGTGGGCACGACGAAAATTGACCAATCGCGTCGCAACATTCAACAACGGGGCGGGCTCTTGGTTTGAGACAGCCAATGAAAAGTTACCATGATACATTCTCTGACAGTCCAGTGTACCGTCTCTCCCAGAGTTTTTGAATGGGTTTGACAAAACTGTAATCGCGTAGCCCTGCTTTAGTAGATAAGCAGGTGTGGTCGCCCTATCAGGCAACATATGCCCATTAATACGGTTGATCTGTACTTTGTATTAAGGATGTGGTTTCTTCACATTGATTATTAAATATTTAGGCTTAAGCAAAAGCAAAAATGGTAAAACCTACAGTATACAAAACATAATTACACACAAATAAAAATTTCTCATCCTGAGTGGCCTTTTACAGGTTCCCCATTGTGGGACGAATAAAGGTTTTTCATATCTTATCTTATCTTAATTATAATGTTTATATATTGTATTTAAAGTAACATTATAGTGGATTTAAGGCTTTTGTTTAATAAAGTGACCCCACACAAACCCCTCACCTGCAGCTCTGTTTAATTTGAAACCAAGTGATCTGTACACAACATCCCTGCTTCACGTCATTTGAAAAATCCTGGAGAGCAAAGGGAAGCACCTCTGACCAGAGAGTTTTATTGTACGATGTGTAATGACAGTAAAGTTCATTCATGCAGTTATTCATTTATTAATGATTCAGTTCTGGCTCTTGAAGTGACGTCTTTGTTAAGCTTTCAGTTTGTACTGTAGCTGATGCTCTCATGTAAATCATAGGCACATGCAACTGTAACATACAGAAAATTCACAAATTTCCTGTTAGTCTTAGTTCTTTCTTTTTTTGAAATTTGTGAAATCTTTGTTGGCATTACTTTTTTTTAAAAGATAAGATTTTTTCTCTTTTAGCAAAATCCTTATATTATTTATAGTATACTAACAGCAATGGCTGAAGTAAGCTATCCCTTACTACCCACCACTGGCTGAAACATAAGCTATACACAGAGGACACACTGCAGTGTCTCTGTGGGCGTGTCGATAAAGCCCTCTTATATATAAATGACTCAGCATTATATTAACATCTTAAAGAACCACTTGTTCAAGCAGTGTTGTTCCTGGTGGCATTTGCATGCTCAGTAGGGAAGTACAGTTTGAGCTGTAAGACTGGCTCGGCACTGTCTGTGACTCCATATCTGACACGCCGCAAGACTAGAGATATAATCCTGTTCTTTCTGTGGACAAATTATCTCTAACACCTAAACACACATAAAGCTCCAGTGTTAACAAGCTCCTTGTTGTTTATTCCTGCCACAAGAAAGCTCAGGATCACTTAGACATGTTTGTTTTTGCCTTAAAAGGATTACCATCGTGTGTGGTGATTATATGCCTGCTCCTCCAATGATAAACTCTCAGCTTCCTACTTCCTACTGCAAGACGTTCCTGAGTTGACGCCAAGAGTCAAATGTAAGTCATGATTTTAGACTGTTAGAAGGTTTCACAGCAAAAATAACAGGCTGATAGCAGAATAGTTCAACGTAAAGGCCGCAATAGATTTCCGAAAATAGAGTGAACACGAGGACATGAATATCTCTTCCTATCAAAGTGCCAACTGCAATGACTCAAGGCTACAAATACCACCTAGTGGAGATCAAGTATCACCACTTCCCTCTGACAGCTCTGAACCCGTGGCTGCATTTGTGTTTTTTGACTGGAGTGATTCAATGGTCATTTTACATATTCTCTCAGCAAAAAATCAATTTAAGATGAAGCCTTATTGAAGACATTTAGTCTAAATTAAGCATTTTTTGCCACAGCTGATGATTCTCACATGCTATTTCATAAGTTCCATATCTATTACCAGCGGCTTTGCCTTGGATAAGATCCACAAACAAAGACAGGCAGTGCTCAAGACACACTTCCCTCCTGATGCTGACCTGTGTACAACCCCTGTGCTCAAGTCATGTGGTCATTAGCGGCTGTATGCATTTTATTTCAATTAATTGATGCTTTGATGCTGAAATCCACACTAGTCCAATATTTGGACAGAGGTGTTGGTGTTCACATTATAGAAACAAATCAGTTTTCAGAGTGACTTAGTTAGAATACTGACGATTTATTCAGTTTAATGTCTTTCTCATGTAATAAACCAACTAGTGTACAATAAAACCTTTATTACTGAACTGCAACGTCACATTTATTTCACATTAATCTGTGAAAACATTCCATTAGACCATTTTCATATAAATAATGGGGCTCTTCCTAGCAATTCACTCACAGCAGTGATATGACAGCTTCTGAAAATGAAGCCCTACGTAAATGTATGCCACGGTATCCAACTTTGTAGTCAGATAAATCAACACAAGAATTTCAGCAGGGCCTGAAGAGAGAAGGAGGAAAAATAAAAAAGGCAGACAGGTTTTGGAGATTTTCCCAACAGTGAAAAGACACGTATTGCACTAATATAGCTGTAAAAGGCTACTTGTCTTGCAACATAAATATGAAGCAGAACAGTTTGGGGGAAAAAAACTAACACACACGCACACAAAAGTCCATTCCAGCTGGAACATGCTTCTCAACTGCATTGCAAAGTGCTCTTTCCACTGATCAACTCATATTTCATTTGAGGTTTCTGTAGAACTAGTGAGTGCTCATTCCATCACACAACAACAAAACGAGATGTGATCATGCACATATAAAAAGGCATAAAGAAAGGCAAACATCCACACATAAATATAAAATAAAATAAAAAGCCATCATAGTGTATTTGTCGAATGTGTGGAATACATTACCTAAAGAGAAAAGTACCATAATGTTTGTCTTTTTTCTGAGAAAAAGAAAAAGACACTTTAAGACAGCTGCCATTTGAATTCGACAGGAGTATGTGGCAGAGAAGAACATGAAAAAACAAAACAACTTAAAACCAAATGTTGTCTCAGGTAACTCTGGAGATTTTTCCAAATCTCAGTACCATCTCTCAACACTCAGTAGGGATCAGCCTTTGCTGAAAAAGCGGATAGCCTCAGAGTGAAAAGGAGTAAAGATTGGCTTTGGAAAATCAGACATGCTGTCCAGACTTTACGCTCTACAAAGTTTAGAGGTTGATGGGGAGTGCTGGTGAGCCAAGGCCCTCTTCCAGCCATGGCACAGAGGAGGGGCTGCAGCGCTGTGCTGCACGCCGATGAATGCGGCGGAGTCGCAGTAAGTACAGCATAATGGACAACAGCACGATGAAGAAACAAGCCAGGAATAAGTAGTGGTTGTTGACAAAGGAGAAGCTGTGCCGCCAGTGAGAGTGAGCTCCTTTCAGACTTTCCTGCTGGATGTCCCTGAAAGAGGCAAAAACAAAACCAAACCACACGTATCAGACCAGCTCTGAACAATAAGATAATGGGTATTAAAAAAAATGCAGCGCAGAGGAATCTCTGTGTAGTTGACATCTGAGCAGCATCTCATTAGGCTCAAACCTGCCAAACTGCAATCTTATCCCAAGTAAGGCCTGCCTACTCTTTCTTAAAGTGACCACAGTTGCTTTCAGTTGTAAATTCAACCTGTTAGGAGTACTAAACTAGGAAATTACAAAGATTGCGAGGTTGAATAGTTACTTACTCTCTCTACCTATTCTTTTATTGTCACTTATTAGAGGCTTTGATAGATTTTTATTTCACAGTTAGGTTATGTTCAAGACCAGTGACATTCCTCAGGTTTAATTTACCTCCTGCTGCCAAATATGGAGTAAAGGGGCACTGTCTCTGTAAGTACCAGCCATTGTTCTTTCTCCCAATATGTAAAATACAAGTGCAAAATAAAAATGTTCTCTTATTTTAGAAGGTTATTCTTCACTGGGTAACATTACCCAAGGCTTGATTAATGAATTATTTAAGAATTAACGAGGAAGGGAGCACATGTAGGAGAAATCTCTCACCTCAAAGGCAGAAACCGTGTTCTGTAAAGTATAGCTCCAAGAGTCCACTGGACCTCCTTATCATAGACCAACAGGGCAGTCTTCAGATTTTTATAATTGGTTGGGAAAGAGAAGCCTGAGTGCAATACTTCATACATCCACGCCGATTTAAAACACTGATACCTGCAGACATCAAAATGAAGGCACTGGCAAACAATTCATGTAGCGACAGGTATCTTTGGAATGTGACCGAATGGTTAGTTGAACTTCCCTATATATTGTTTGATAATCGTGTATGACTCACTTCAGTCTGTGAAGGTCTGCATGGGAGGCGTAGAGGCCGGAGTCAAAGCGTTCCCTCAGAGTCTTCCACTGGGTGGCACAGTAGCTCTGTAAATGTTAAATGACAGGATCAGGAAAGTTTCAAGAGACAATATACCAACAAAGAGCGTTCTAATACCACGGAGTACACTTGTAGCGTTTTTGGTTTTTTTTTAGCTCAGTGTTTTACAAAGCAGTCTACATATTTTGCCTCTCATTCAAACGCACCAACAGCGATGGAGTTGCCACGTGTTACTAACAGCCACACCTTCAGTAGCAGCATGCTAACGTAACTCAAAAGGCTAACTGTGGACAATTTTTTCTAGTTTAAAATTTCTGGTATATTAATATATTAGTATCATCAATTAAATAATATTTTATACTTTAAAGCAAATAAACCAACGACCTTAAAGCTATTAGGCTTAAAAATAAAATATATATATATAGATGAAAATTTCCTGGAATGCTCATCAAGCAAATCACTCGCAGGTGAATTGCTGACTCTGGTAACTGTGCCGATATTTTCAGGCTGGAGCACCAGTGGGTATGTTTTCTACGTCACCCAGCAATTATCATTTGTCCGAGATGAAGAATACAGAATATGGGTATTGCAGAAAAATTAGAGAGAGTGATAAAAATGTAAATATGGTTCTATGGATTCACAGTTTCAAAGTCAGGAAAAATGAAATAGAATCTAGCAGGCATCTTGAATGGCTCCAGACGACCTAAAGAAACTCAGTGTTTCATGAAAGTAGATGTCATCATGTAGCATTTACCTTGGCAGCCTGGGCGTATTTTGAAGAATTATAATCCCCACCCATGCGCAACACATCCTCCGTGCAGTAGTAGAACTCTGAGAAGCCATAGAACTGACTGTTGCTATAGTCGATTGCCGGCTGGTAGATACCGCTGAGAGAGGTCTGGGTCTCACTGGTGCGGTTGAGGAATGGCTGGAGAATTTGTCTGCACTGGTCAAAGTCTCCTGTGCCTCGCAGATAAAGTTTCTGCGTCGGCGTACCGATCTCATCCTGCAGGTCACTGGGTAGACAAGGGTCCAGGAGGGGAGACTCCGCTGTCTCACCAACGTGATGACCCAAGAGCCTGAATAAATCAGTAATGCAGGTCAGTGTTCAGAAACATTTACGAGAAAAGCAGTTAACAACAGTCTGTGGACCTCACTTGTTTCGTGCGGCAGTGTTTCTGATGAGGCTTTCCTCGTATCTTTGGCGCGCTGCATTACCTCCAAAACCCAGGAATGTGGACACGTAAACACGATAAACGTGCTCTGTGCGATGTGCATCACACCCTAAGTTAAATTCTGCCAGTAAGTTCTTGGCGACTTCCTCCTAGAGAGCAAACACAAATCAGTCTGAGAAATAATGACACCTCATACATTTACACATTTTCTATATTAATAATTACAGCAGGTCACTAATGTTTGAGGCCAAATAGGATAAAAAGCTAAATATTATACACATCTCTAAAGTATCTAAGAACATCAAAGAAACTATCTAACAAGACAACTTTTAAAATTTAACATTGTGTGGTGTGAAGTGAATGGAATGAGAGCAAAAACACAAGCAGTGTAAGTCCACCGATGTAGATAAATAACTACAGCACAATCAAAAATTCATGACATGGACAACTACCACTGCGTTTAATGGACTCTGTTTAAATGATTTAATGTTCCCAGTCCTGAATCCTACTATGGAGTCATGCAGAAGGCTTACAGTATGCCTTCAATAGTGATGCATGGAGAGCAGATCATCTCCACGGGACAAAAATGGTGCATACAGATTTAACCAGGGAATGACAGAGTTTGGAAGGAGGGAGAAGAGCAAAGGGTGAGTGACAAAAACCAAGGACAGCACAAAAACAGAATTGGTTGTGGATAATAACCTGCTGTGGAGAAGCAAAGCTTACAGTTTTGGGCACTTCGTACGCAATCTGTGTGGAGACACCGCCCATGTCCAGGACGCCAGCCGTCCTTTTCCTCATTAGTGCCTCCTGCTGATCGCTGCCTGGAACATGAACCTCCACTACAGCTTCCCCATCTTCTTTGACTGACGGCAGAGAGGTGGGGGAGTTAGGCAGTGAAGGTGCATCGTGCGATTACAGAATTACTAGAAAAGTGTGATTAGTTAACATGCAACATGTCCTTACCGTTGTGCACATGGTTAAACCTTCCAAGGACGAAGTTTATTCCAATCCATGCATAGACACCTACAACCAATGAAAACAACATTATTTAAATACTTTAAAGCTATACTGGGTTTCTGTTAATGTTATGAGAATCGTACGCCTCTTAAAGGAACGTGAAGACAAGAAATGATGTAACTCAGTGGGTTTCAAAGATAGTAGGCAAAAAACTATGGGTTACATTACATAATCCCTGGTTCTTTGATAACAGAGTGAGGTGATGTGAAGTGGGCGGAAAGAATAAATCTCAACTTTTAGGCAAAGACTAATTGCACTGACAGATGCAGTGGACTGACACAGTTTACAAATACAATGCAGTGACAGCAAAAAGATCTACGGCCATCCATAGACTAGAAATACTTATATGTTCTGCTTATTTCGCTCAGAAACATTAGGGGAGGGAAATTTACAAGAGGGTCACCTAGGCAATGAGGCAATGATTATTAATGTTTCAGTACACCTCTCCTGCTCAGAGAGAGGTCTTCTGTTTTGACAAAGATGGCTTCCTTTACTCCTCTTTCAAACCATTTGCCATCAGTGATGGGCAAGCTACTTGATATATGTAGTGAGCTAAGCTACCAGCTACTCTACAATAAATTCAGCTTCACTACGCAGACGCTACCACCCATAAAAATGTAGCAAGCTAAGTTACAGTCTGTCAAAAGTAGCTTGATAAGCTACATTAGTAGCTACTTTCAGTTAATCAAACTGCATGCCAAGT
>JASGAT010387189.1:0-10157 GCA_030220025.1 Chelon auratus
AACACAGCAAAGTGACGGTCAGTGTTAGAATACGCAAGCAGGGAAATCTACGTCACCGTGTCCAACTGATTGACCAGCAGCTCGTTGTGCTAGAGGCACTCTGACAGCACCTCGTGTGTGGGTAGAGAAGGATAGATCATAGGCGTGCAGGTACACTCATCGTTGCCATGTTGGCTGAGCTGGATCTTCAGCTTCTCCACCTCGTAGTTGTGGAGATGCTCTTGGACCAGGTAGCGCTCTCTCTTGATTCGAGCTCTCACGTCCGAGGGAACATCAGGAATCATCCAGGCCACGAAGAATTTGACCAGGAACACAACATGCTGTGGAGGAAGAAGACGCGATCAGATGTGTGTGTGAAGATTCTCAGTCATCCAGGTCACGGTATGTCCAAAAAAACAACTGGACTGTTTTGAGTTTTGTTCACAACAACTAGGGTCTTTTAAGTACTCAATACTGGCCTGTGATTAGAGGATTTAGCCAGAGACGAAAGACTGGAGAACCCTTCTTTAAACAGACAGGCAACCCAAAACATGACTTATCAGCCACTTATTGTAAAATGTGTCCATAAAAAGTTCTCCCCTCCTTTACACTTCGAGTCTGGAGAGTTTATGGCCGCTTATGGGTTGTTAGAGAACCACTAATTGTGCAAAAGACGACACAATCCAGGTGAATCTGAACAACTCCCTCCAATTGCAGCGGATTATTTTGATTCGTGATTGCAGCCTGGTCATATGAGTCTCAGGTGGTTGGTCACCACCCATAGATGTTCTTAATGAAAACCTAAAATTGCAGATGCCACTTGGATTAGTGTTCAAACATCTTCATGGAAACTACAGAGGGCCAGAAGATGTGCGTATGTGGGAGAAGATGCATTTCTATGAATACAACAACCCACTGCTACACAAAGTAAATATATGAATCTCAGTTCAAATGGTCAGTAAGTGTTGGTGATTCTGGATTTACCTCCATGATGATGATGAAAGCCAGTTTGGCAGCCAAAATATGCCAGAACTGCATATTGTGGGAGTACTGCTTCTCATGTCCAGGAGGGTAGCGGTAATCTCGATACCTAAACGGCAACGATGTATAAAATAATTCAGTTTCATGCAGATATTTAAACAGACCTTTGTCAAAAATTCAAGCTTTGTTCATTGCCATTCAGTCACATGGAGAACAAAACATTTATTCTGGTACCATGGTGCAGATAACATAATACAAGTTACCACTATATTTATGTAGAATACATGATAAACTTATATAATATGTTGATTTATTGGGGATTAGAGGACCTGCAAACACACACAGGTGCGTTAATGTTGCTCATTGGACCTATGCTGAGATTTCTGTTCATTATTAGAGGGATACAGTTTTAAACTTTGGAGGGGGACAAATTATCTCAAATCGCTACATTAAATGCATCCACAACTCAACCACAAAGTATTTTACTTGTAACAGATCATTTTTACATAATAGCATTTATAGTTAAAGTAAATTACCTGTGTACAACAGTGTTTTTAGCACAGAAGAGGAAACTTGCTCTATATCTACAGTCTCACATACCTGCATTCAGTGATGGAGCTGTCGAACCAGAGAGGGTTCTCCTCTGGCCTGTTGGGCTCTCGGAAGGCAGAGATGTTAAACACAGAGAGGCTGTTGTTGATGTACCCTTTCATACTCATCTCCCCCTTTGGCTGGTAGGCGTACATGTACACTAGCCGAGGGATCATATCAGAGGTGAAGGCCACAATGAACGCCTAGGAGCAGGGAGGGGGGTGATAAAAGCTGATGGTTAGCAAAATTAACACAATATATCTGACACACTATAATGAGCGAAGTCCGGTACTACTCACATTTGTGACAACCGAGAGTACAGCAATTCCACTGAGTATTTCCTCCCAGGCTCCTATGCTGTGGGCCTTGGCTGCTACGGGACGTCTGAACTGGGTGGTGAGCTTCCAGGCGTCTACTCTGATCTCAATGATGTTGTTGATAAGTGCCAGCAGAGGTGCCAACGGGAAGGAGGCGACAAACAGTGTGATGAAACCAAACTGGATCACTGGATGACATAGAGAGGAGAGTTGTTTGTGAGTGGCAGATCAATGAAAATAGCACCATCTGCAGGATGCCAGGTCTATCTATCTATCTATCTATCTATCTATCTATCTATCTATCTATCTATCTATCTATCTATCTATCTATCTATCTCACGTGAAATACATAGGATTCTTCTACTGGGGCTGAAATTATATTTACTTGGTTGGAACCACAAACAGTTTAAAGCGTATTTGTTTATTTCATCCTCTAAATTTCTCTGTGTGTAAGTGAGTGCTATGTACTGAATGTTTACCCATCTCCAGGTATTCATAGAAGAGGCCCAGCTGTCCAAAGCCCTGCAGGTCGTGGTCCTGCTCCCAGCGGCTGTACAGACTCTCTGGGTGACTCCGTGCCTTCCTACTGCCCCACCAGTTCATCAGCCACCTGAAGGACACAAGGGGGCAACAGAGAGCTTTCTTGAAACATTATTTCCTCCTCTGACTGCCACTCTGGAGGCCCTAATGGACTGTACACAGAGTACAGCTCATATCTGCATTTATAAATGACCGATGGTAAGATGATTACAGCTATAAATAGTGGGACTGTTCATGAGTGGTCATTTCAAAAGACTCAAAAGTACAGGTAGTCTTTGTAACATTACTAATAACTTTATTGTGTTGCGATATCCCATTAAGTTATGACAGTATGACAGTGAGCCAGTTTAGTTTTTAGGAGACACACAACACATACAATGAATTGTTTCCCTAACTTATTTAGTTTAATTTACAACACTTCAAGTGAGTGTTAATCAGAGATCAGAGAACAAAGCATCTGACCCAAACACACAAAGGCATTATTATAACTGTATTATTTACACGTGTGTGCCTTCCTAATGTGGCACGCAAACTTGTATAATGAACATAATTATTATATTCTGTTCCAGTGTCTTAGCTAGAAATTATTTTCTTAAAAACACATCAGAATTCTGCACTAGCTTGTATTAAGTCGCAGTGAACCCACGCATGTTGACATTACTGTGCACACTTTGCTAAATCGGCTAGCTGTTAGGAGGGAGTGTTTTATAAACATATTAATCAGAGTATACAGCAGGTATACAACTCCTGTGTATACCTGCATTGTGTCTCTAGGTGAAATATGATGTGTGTGTACTCACGGGACCAGAGCTTCCTGGATGTTGCCCCAGACCTGTTTACCAGTCATCACGATCACCAGTTGGGTGGTCAGCTCAATCAGACAGCCACCAGGGTCACACTGAATACAGTTAAAGAAAGGACAGGTCAGAAACAAACATGAACTCAAATGTACATTATGTAAAAAATGTAGTCACGTCTGGTACCTCTTCATTCCTCAGTTTGCTAAACGAGCCAAACATGTAAGAATAATTTCCAGGGTAGCCAACAAATTTTCCCTTAAAGAAAGCCACGTAGAAGCAGGAGGAGTAGTAGTTGACAAACTGAAAGAGGAACATCTTCACCGTCAGTTTGTTCTCATACTCCAGGTGGGTCTTTGGGATTTCTGTCACAAAGTAAAGATACAATCATCAGGATTTTAAATATATTTCATGGTTTCAAGATCTGTCATAATATACACACATGTGGACACATAAAACATAAATGCAGTCATTTTGGATACGTAATCTCTCAGGGCCTCACCCATATCTGTAATCCAAATAGCCACTCTCTCATACATGAGGTTGAGGATCATAATGATGACAAAGTTGATGCAAGAGGCAGTGACAGAAGTGGCCAGCTGTGGTGTGATGTAGGGGCCAACTACCTCCAGTTTGGCTGTGGAACTGTCCTTCATGATGCTAGCAAAGGACGCATATACCGCCAAGCGGTACGCTATGACCCCAATGATGCAGGCAATGATCAATGAGATCTTCAGGACAGAGAAAACAGTGACGACATGAAAAACAACTACAAGCTAGAGAAAATCACAATGAAAACACCAAACCAACTGAAAAGTGAAAGCAAATTTTTGTGCAAAAAGTTTTTTTTTTTTTTTTTTAACAAAATGTTAGGATTAATTGTCAATCTTAAAGTGTGCACACATGTCCCAACAAAAATAATCTACCATATTCTTCCCATTGGCTAAGTCACATGTTACAGGAGTACACAACAGTAATACAATTGGGCTGTAGGCATAAAACTGTTCAGAGTAAAACTTTAAATGGATAACAATTTGAAGAATGTCCACGTTCTTAAAGTGTAGATATGGATAATTATTTACTGACTTAATGTGTTAAGACTTTAAGGCAGCTCCATTTCTTTTAGTTTTATACATACAAGCCCTGGTCACACGATATTAGTAATGACGATGGACAGTATAATGGGAAAGACAAAAGACTCAGGACAGAGGAACAGATGGAAAATGAACTTTAAACTCATCAAATGATCCAAAGATACTTTGCTCACCCACAACAGGACGGTGGCTCCAGACAGACATGAGCGTGCACACTTGCTTGTTATGGGTAAGTAAGGTTCCATTTCCTAAATTATAAGCAAGCAAAGCATGGAGTCAGTCACCCTTTGTTATATCCTGAAAAAAGAGCTCTAAAGGGACAGGTTCCTTTAACTGCAGAGCTTCTTTGCCATATCAGAATTTTAGTGTTTATTTGTATCAGCCTAAATCCAATTCTTTCATCTCATGGTCTCCCGATGATCCCATGCTTTTGCGAAAATCATGTACAGTATAGCACCCACCACCAAACAAACACAAAATGCGGGACAGAAGAAGAATCTCGTGCCTCTGAGCCCTTCCAGAAACGTCTAAGCCAACGACGCCAAACTGGCATTCTGCACTGAGTGCCACCCTTACCCAGAGGATCACGGTGGCCCAGCACAGAAACAATTTTCCCATTAGATCTGTAGCAGTCCTTTCAAGTACCCACTCTTGTTCCTAAAGATGGGTGGGATGTGGTCATGGCAAATTACAGCACTCATTTTACAAGTGTGTTTCTGTCGCAACCGATACACTGTCAATTTAACAGAATCTGTTCTTCATCAAAGACTCTCCATTAAAATCCGCTTCTTAGCTCAGGCAATTACCTAACGAATGAGTGCAACCTATATATAATTCATAATTCAATCCTATCATTCAGTATATTTGCCTAATGGAGCCTTGTGGAAGCAACACAGACCAAGAGATGTATATCAGAACAGTATCATATAGTACATATTAGTATTTTATGAGCACACAAACACCTGAGTGATGCGGTTCAGCTTGCGGTTGGTGCACTTGGTCTCGTACTCTGGCCGAAGCTGCAGCTGCTGTTGCTCCTCCTCAAAGTCGACCAGATCCCAGTCATACTCAAGACGGGCCTGCCGCCTTTTCCAGAACTCCAGAAACAGCGTCACTGCAAAGAGACAATGGGTTTATCCTGTCAAAATGATAACCTTGTTTGTCCGTTTAAATTTGTCTCATTTAGTCTATATTCATGCATGTAGTTGAGTTTTCAGATGTATTTCTGCCACTGCTTTGACTCCATTTAACTCTGTTATATGTGTGTAGTGGCAAAGGTTTCAGGCCTCAGCAGATGAAAACAAAACTTAATGTTGTTGCATTAAATACCAGTAGGGGGTGCACTGAGTTTAAAATATCAAAATGCGGCAAGCAGACATGTTTACTCACCCCAAATGCCCATGAATATGGCAAAAAACACAGTTGCCACATTGTCAAACAGGTGTGATTGCTGATAGAAAAAAAAAAACAAGTTACAAACATTGTGAGATAATGAAAAATTAAACTGTTGACATTAATATGCAACCACTCTTAAATGTCAATTGTTGTGAGTAAAACATGAATCATAATGACCAAAAATGACTCACCCACGAGGAGTTGCATGTTGAGTTGAGTTTCCAGTAGGTACATTTTTTATCACACAGTGGGCACATGACAATATTGCCTCCGATATCCACACTACATATTTCTTTACTGTAGGGGACACGAGTAATGAGTAAAGTAATGAGTAATAAAAAATAACAGCTGAAACAGACGAGTATTCTTGGTAAAACTCACCTTGACTCGTTGTCATCAAAGGTGAGGAATCCGTAAATGAAACAAATTGTCCCCACAACTGCAGCAAAAATCAGCATCTCAGTGTAGAAACCCAACCACGCAAAATAAATGCCGATCTTCTCCCCATAATACTTCCTGTAGAAAGGTAAAACAGCAAAATTTTGCTGTTAATTCTGCTGCTAGGTTGATGTTGAGTAAACACACACATTGTCTGAGATCTTACCTCACAAGGTTGAGGGGCTGCTCCTTGAAGGAACAACAGAATCTGGCCCAGTGTTTGTAGAGATTGAATCTCTCACTTTCGCAGTTGGCATCCTTTGATCTTGTCCAGTATCTAGACTGCAGGACCCAGAATACATAGTTCATTGCCACAATCATTGTAATATTCAAATGTATTTATCACGCTGGACCCTACCCCAACAACATATTACCGTTGGACAGCAAGAACAATGAGAGTACATTCCACTGAAGATGCAATGTAATGCAAACGTTTATTAATGGAGGCTCACATCATGTAGAGGGAAGGCAGCGGTGTAGGTGCCGTTGTTAAGCAATCTCTTAATTCCCTTCTTGTCTTTATCTACACATTCATCCCTGATGTATGAACAGCGGGACAGGATATAGTAGACCTGGGCAGAGGGAGAAACAAAAGAACTTAGCATTTCATTGTTTAAAGGCTTAAAAATGTATTTAGAACAGTTGTACAACAATGGAGTGGATGTTCAATTTTTCCCAATGAACATAAACTTTATATTGGAAGGGCCTAACCTTTGGCAGGGTAGACCTTTTTCAAGCTACAAGTCTGCAAACTGATCTGATCTCGAGTCAACTGCTGTGTTTGTAGCTACTTCAGTTTTGTGGGTCTGAGGAATTTTCGAATTTCAAGGTCCAAAACAAGATAAGAAGCATGCTTACTATCCTGTTGCGAGTCGAAGGGGGGAAGAACGTGTCTTTGTTGTCGATAAGGAAGAAGTCAGATTTGCTCTTGCTGAAGGGAGCAGTGAAATAGTCTGGCTCTGGGTGCATGATGTGCTCCGGCAGACGAAAAGGCGTGGACAGCCAGTTCATTGGCATGTCGCCGTTGTCTGGGATGTCGTTGGCCTTGAATGGAACCTTGATCTTCAGCACGTCTGCGTAGGTGGCCAGCACTTCCCATGGAGCGTGGATCTTCACAAAATAAGTCTTTCCATCCTCTGATTCCTGAATACAATGACGGTAAGCGCGTCACATGATAAATTACTGAATGCCATGATACATTATTGGTCGCATTAACGCATCAGTAACATGGGGCACATACCGATTTATCTTCTGTCTCCAGCTCCAGGCCAACTTTCATCAAATTGGCCTCATATACCTTCCTCCTTTCCTTAAGAACAAGAATAATAACAACAACAAAATTAGGAAATATAATTATGTAAAAATATATATATATATTTAACTATTTCATAAATGAGCAAATTCATGTGAGATTAAATTAAGTGAAGAATGCACATCTAGTCGGACACAAACAGGATAACAACAGAGACAGTCAAGGAAGAAGGTATATAAGTGCAACAAAACAACTAGAAATGTACTTTACAGTAATTGTAACAAGTGTGTGCATGTGATTTGATAACAGTAGTAATGGCAATGAGAAGGGGTCGTGAAAGTAAGAATGAAAAAAGCTACCAAGTGACACTGGGGTGTACTGCTTTCTCAGATAGGGTTTAGAAAAGAATTGCTGCATTCCTGGCATTGATAACTGACATACAAAACTCCTTGTTAGGGATTAAATTTAGTGCCACATTTTTACAACTCGTCTGAAGAAATCACAGGAACTGGCCTCTCGTTTGTCCTTCCTCAGACAGTGGAAAAAAAAAAAATTGGCGAGTTCCTGACCATGCCAGAAGTTTCACTGTTGACTCACCGGATGACTGAGGCTGAGGGAAAAATGTGAGTCGTCTGTGTCCTCACAGTCGGGGAGTTGTAACAGTCAAACGTTAGGTTTATCAGCTCAGTATGAAACACTTAAGTCTTTCAGCGCTGAACAGCTGATGAAAAGAAACTGGCCACAGAAAGAGATGTTGAAGTATTTCCATACCGACAGTATGGAAATACTTCAGCTCGATCAACTTAAGAAAATAAGTTTGAAAGAAGATCACCATGTAGAAATTATCTTCTTAGGAAATATCTTTAGAGAATTACTTATACCATTTCAGAGTCAAAGTTTATCTATCTTTATCAGTGTTGTGGTATTTTGGGTGTACTGATAACACACTCTGACTATACCCTGTATGAACTAGAAGCGGAAATAACATCAGCTTTCCGTTTGTGGCATATTTTAAAATTTAGGACGTTTCACAAACATTACAAACATACTGTATGTTTGCAGTTAGCGAACTGGGAATATGTATCTTGTATACACATACATTGTGTCTGGAAATAATTTCTTACCTGTTTTCTCTCACCATCTTTTTCGTCAACAAAGGACAGGACAAAATCAATCCTGCGTACTCCGTCGCGGAAGAACACAGAGTCTTTACTGTGCTGTTGTTTGTCAATCTATAATAAGATAGTACAGAGGACACACCATTTAAACACACACAGTACCAGGTACAGCATCAACAGGCCTTGGGATGCATTCACCAATGCAGCAGAGCAGACAGTCAAGCTATGTGTTTAGTGGCTAACCTAAAGAACAAGGCCTCCACATCACATCACACTCAACTATTGCCCAAAACTATAATATGGATTAACCTATTTTCACTCCAAACACAATTACCATGCTAAATGTAGGGCATCTGCTATGACTAAGACGTTTCATTGCTGAGGTCACCTTAATAGAGATTTATTGAAAGAGATGATTAAAGAGACTTTTTAAAGAAATTGGTTTTGTCACAGAATGAAACTTGGAATGCTTTGAATTAAGTTAGCCATAAGTCTACAACATTACTGTCCTTTTTTTTTGTTTATGCCTTTCTTTAAATCATGGAGTTGATAGAGACCACTGGTGCTGTGGCTAAAGAAATTCCAAGTATGTGTATCAGCTAATGCTAGCCCTGCAGACGCTGCCTCTCAGACAGCTACGGGCCTGACTGCACAGGAATGCCTAAAGAGAGGAGGAGAAGGCATGGCTGCTTGATGTCAGTGCTGCTTCAGCTGTTCAGAAAGCTAAAATTAACTATGTATATTCCCTCTACACTTTCACTACAGTAGCTGCCTACACAGGACGCCAGAACAGAAAGTTCCTCTAGCACAACAAAAACCACAACATCCTACTCAGCCACATGTATGGCTACTGTAATGTCAATCTGACAGAGTTTTCCTCGTCCATCAGTCCAACGCTGTGAGGTGAAGGGAGGAAAGGAAGTGCACTTTACCTCCATTGCCCAGTCCCTTTATGGTGATGATGCATCTGCAGTAATGCTGGCCGCCCGACAGAGCTAAACTGCCTTTCTCCCGGGAGTAGAGTGCAGCCCTGAAGGCACTGCTTCTCCCACTCCCACTGTACTCTCCGTTCAGATGAGCTCCAACCAATCCACTAACCTCCCAGCACAAGCCCTCACTTGCACAGTCATCCCGTAAAGAGAGCAAAAGAGGGACAGGAGGAGGGAGACTGGGAGAAATCAAGAGGAGCGTCCTGGACATGACATCAGCACAGGGGTAGCGTTGCTGCTGCCAGCTAGCTAATCTAATAAGTGCAGAGCGTCAGAAAAGGGGAGGTGGCATCACTGTACTGTACAACAATCTCTCAAACATATTTCAGATAACCAGTAAAACCTCAGCTCAAAAGCCACATGACCACATGAAAAAAATCCTTTTCAAAAAGGCAGATAAGAACCAGCGGAAAACCAAAACTGATACTTGACTATTTGAAACGAATCAGTTAAACAATCTGATGAACACATGTCCAATGCAAAATACATGTAAACAGTCCCAAACATGTTGCACAAATTACATATTGGTTGGTATAGATATATAAATAACACCACCACCATGGTTCCCTCTACTGAAAGCAGTGAACGTGTATAACATGTTTTCCCATCCCAAATTATGCATACGCTCTAACCACTGGTCTGGATTACCTCCCAGACCAGATTGGA
>JASGAT010387192.1:0-13858 GCA_030220025.1 Chelon auratus
AAGACTTGTAAAAGGTTAGAGTCTGAAATAGAAAGCTAATGGATGCTGTTTTCTTCCATGAATGCCATTAGCTAAAGCTGTATCCAATCTGCGCTACCCCTTATGAGGGAAGTTAGTGCGGAAGACATTCACATGCTCGCTCGCTCTCTCTCTCTCTCATAATGTTGTTCAGAAAATCATCTTTGTGTTGGCGCATGTTGATGCAAGATGTCTGAGGCAGTGTTTGAGTGTATAGATAGGGCTTGTTTGACCTTAAGCATTACAATTCACTGTTTTCCCTCATGGCTCATCTCCCTCACACACCCACACAAAAACATTATGCATTAAAGATATGCCTACTACTACGCCCACAATTCAAATCCATATTCACTCTTAGGTCATTTGGGCAGCAGCACTATCATCTCTGTTTTGTATGTATGGACTAATGGAGATGATGTAAGAAGCAACCTTTAGCACAGTAAAGATTACCCTAGAGTTGCATCAACAACTCTCTGACGTAAAGTCATCCAAAACTAAAAATTCGCAGGGGTCAAGTTTAGCTTGTATTATATTCCACCATTCTACATGTTAGTTTCAGTGCAGGTAATGTGTGTTGTTACTAACATCCCTTTAATAATCAGAAGAAAAATGCCTCACATGTTGACTGGCAACTTTGTTGTAACCTTTCTAATGAAAATGTCATTCATTTAAAATGTTTTTTTTTTCCCACTGGCACATACACTGCAAAACTCATGTAACTCATAATCATCATAATTAAATTGACTATTTAACTCCCTGGAACTAGATGAAGTTGTCGATTTCAACTCAGGTGACCCGATATGAACTGATATGTAATTATCAGTCTGTAGGTTTATGGATAAAAATCCTGTGCTGTGACAATACCTCCTTATACAACTTCTAAGTTGACGTAAACGTTCTTTACCAGTTAAAAGACACAATTACTGTTATGTCTTTTGATATGACAACCCAACATTCTTTTTATTAAAGACAATTACTGATACTGACAATTACTTATTTTAATGGAGCCACTCAACATAATTAAGTCAGTCACATTTCTGTACTGCAACCACTTAATGTTTGTGTAGGTGTGTAATGATGTAGTGATTGTTGTATCTCCATTTAGTTGAGCCACGGCACCAGTATTCAGTTGATAAAAACAATAGACTGACTCTTTCCTCCTATACTGAGTCAAACTCTTTATGAGCTTTTGTTAATATGAATACTTGGGTGATTGTTAAGAGCATGCATGTGTAAGAGGAACAGCACCATTCATATAAACAACCTGTTAGCGCCTCAAGAAACACACATGGACAGTAGACAGTACTGCCAGTGTTTACAGAACTTGTTTAGTGGATCAGTCACCATATGGGCTTCCCAGCATGTGATACTGGCTCACACACAGATACACAGAATGCTATTAGAGTGTGAAGAAAGGGGTGTAGCTATCTTCTGCTGCCTGTGATGTCTTCCTCACAGGAGCAGTCTTCAGTTGTTGTTCTTTCTCTTTACATCAGAGTTTCTTTCACTGGCGCTACAGTCATGTATACAAGCTTAGTCAGAGAAATATAAGGAGCATATATACAGGAGTAAGGAGCCAAGTATTTGGCATTTTCTGCCACAGTGGAAACAGGCCAGGGACATGATTCCAAGTCATTACATCCCACACATGTTCTGTTTTCTTACTCTGAATATGAGATTGTCATTTATTATTCTAGTTCACGTGACATATGGCCATCTTAGTGTGCAGTATTTCATCAGGTATTAGGAGGTTTATCCAAAAAGTGTTTAAAACAAAAAGGCAACTGGACGTGTAGAGTTTTTTTGAGAAGGCACCACCACTCATCCGAGTAGCTTCTTCAGTTCTAAGCGACTAGTGGGTACTTTGAGGTTCAAATAGGAAACTCTGTGGGTAACCCATTAGAAACTTGCTTGACTTGTGTCTGTAAACAACCAGAAACTGGTTCCGCTAATTTCCATTAACGGTTAAATATTACCAGTCACTGAGGTGGGACGGTTTGTCCCTGTCCTCTTGCCCTATGAATGGTGCTCTAACGACCCTTTGTTAGTCAGACCTCCAGTTTTGGACCTCTGACCTCAAACTTCCCACCAGTCCCCTAGAACTGAAGAAGCTACTCGGAGGAAGCTAAATGAGCTAATTAGAGACACTATTAGTGATGTTTGGGTAAAACTGCAGCTCTGTACTGAATGACTCAAGTTACCCTGCTCTATGCGGAAGAAAAGAGCCACAACAGCCGTGTTAGAGATATAAACAATGCAGTTTCACCTTTCCGCAGCTTCCTTATCACACTAGAAAGTATTAGACCAGCACCGGATTTGATCCTAGACACATGGATCACAATGGTGCTGGTGTCATCCACCTCATCTATGTGCAGGAGAACGAAGCAGGCCTTTTATCTTGTTCTTTTAGTTTTTATCAGATCCTGCTACTGTTTCACCCAGGAAATGTGCCTGCTGGTTGGATTTTTATGGCCCCTGGTGCAATCTGTCAAACAGATAGCAGTTCCTTTACACACCACTAGTTTTCTTTTCCAATTCCAAAATAAGGAAGGCATCTCAAGGAGAGAAAAACTATATTGCTGCCATAGTCCACTTTCCCCTTTTCAATTACTTCTGCCTGTGTGCCTTTCAGCAAGCACTTAATCCCCAGCTGCTTCAGTCAAGTTGCTCTGATGGTGAGCAGGAGGAGGTTGTTGTCTGAGGGATGGTTTTCAGGCGTGTCTAAAACTTCCTTCAGTCTGCAGACTTGTTGAAATCTAGAAGAAGAGTGAGAGACAACAAGAGGAAAACAGGATGAATCAACTGAAGGATTAAAGCCTATTCACCTGACACCTATACTTCTTCTGTCTCAAAGACCCATAGTACCTTCTTTCATTGTGACCTTCTCTGACCTGGCAGTACCTTAATCCATATTTTATAACTTTACTTCAGTTCAGTAGTTAAACATTATGTTAGCAGCTTGAGAAGTGAAACCTGCTATAGTATGTGTTGTGAAGCTTCCTATATGTGTGCCTTTGTTTATCTTCCACACTATTAGATTAGTGGCTCCTAAATGTACCAGATGTGATTCCCTTTCTGTTATATCATCATTTCAGTAAACCTTTGATAATGTGCCCCTCAAGTGTGTCTTGCTCCGTGCTAAGCACAGACAAGGTAAAGGTGGTTTTGTAAGCCAGAAGGAAAAAAAGAAAACAGTAAACAACTAGGAAAAAGAGTGGGCATCGAGGCAAAGAATGCGTCTAGTTTCCAGATTTAGCTTTAACAATGTCAAATAAAGAAACCTGTCTGAAATCTTGAACTTCAGTTAAATAATTTAATGCACTGAACACGTTGTTTGTGCCTCTCTTCCAGACGTGGATATGAATAATGGAAAGACAAGGAGCAATTCATCTTGCCTACTTGACAGCAACCTTAATTTAGCTCTACCTTCTCACTCATATGCTGTAGTATGTATAAATATATAGAAATGTGAATAATATCCATTGTTTATCTTTTCTGTGGGTGGCACATTAAATATTCAGTAGATTTACCCAAGTTTCCAAACAGGCCTTATTACTGAGAAACTGCCATGTAGACAGTGGACATGGTCCTTCTGAGGGTGTCCTGTGGTGTCTGGCAAAACAATGTTGTTAGTGGGGGCCTTTGGGTGCTATGGGATGAGGAGAGGGGCCTCTGTGGATCATCCCACAGATACTTGATCAGTTTGGGATCTAGTGAATATGGAGGCCAAGTCAACATCTTGTGCTGTTTTTCATGTTTTTTGAGTTGGGTTGTTTTTGTGTGTGTGCCTGTGTCAGGCTGCATCCTGCTGGGGATGGCTGCTGCCATCAAGGAGTGTCATTGCTATGGGGTGGGGGTGCCTGGTCTGGTCTAGGTGGGTCCTACATGTCTAAGTAACATCCACATGAATGACAGGTCCAAAAGTTTCCCAGCAGAACATTGAATTGTCACAAGATGGTCAATGTCATTTACTTCTCATGTCAGTGGTCATAATGTTGTTCCTGATGGGTATGTGTGTACACAAATGTTTTTTTTATTAGTACATGTGTTGATATTACATGTGCTTAGACAGTCTGTGGATAGTAGTGCAGCAAACGGTATATATATTGGCAAAAAAAATAAATTTAAAGCTACTAGCTTACAGTTATGTACAAAATGTGTGAATAGTTGTGGTTGTTTATTACATTAGCCATGAACCTGTTTTTCACCCAAGTCGTCTATTTTCCTCCAAAGTAGAGTTTTTAAATATTTATCAATTTAAATATTTTTTGACACCATTCCACACTGGCAAGATTTTTTTAAGAATGAAAAGTACCAGCAATCGAAAACAGTATATGTAACTTAGACCTCCATCAGTTAAAGAACCTTAATAAATAAATGGTTAATAAAGAATTAATAACTCTCACTGGATAGTAAAAAAAAAAAGAGTGAATAATAAAATATACCGTAGTCAAATCTATATTCTATAAATCTATACATATAAATACATTTAAATCAATTCTATAACAGTATTCATGTTATAGGCCAAGGGAAGTGTTTCTAGCCCTTGTTCAGAAGCTACCTAGGCTTGTATTTGTCCAGTCAACAAGATTAAATGTGTGGGTCAACTTCAACTGATTAAAAACACATTTTGAATTTGCTATTTTCTGCTAAGCTAATGCATCACATAATTCTCAAAATAGGTGATCTCAGAAGATTAATGATCAATCATGAGGTTGAAATTTTGCAAAATAACCTCAAAGAGGTTTGAAATTAGTTTACAGAGCACTGTGATGCTCCACAATGCTACTGGGAAAATGTTTTGTGGTCCGATGAAACCTGACATGCAGCTCTACCACTGGTGGAACAAGAGCACAGCACTCTGTAAAGACTTCATCATGACCACAAAAAACTAATTGAGACCATACCAACATGAAAACACTAAGCCAAATGTGAAGTGCAGTTTAAAGAACATTATGATTTGTGGCTGCTGACTCTGAGCCTGGGCAGCTTGCCACCATGGAAGGAGAAATGCGTTCCCAAGTTTATCAAGGTATCTTAATCCCACAATGGCTGTCTGCCAGCTGCATTTCAGCAGAAGATAGTTGATGCAGCGGGACAATGACCCTAAATACTGAAACTTAAACAGAAGTCCTATGTGTTTATTTAAAATGTGTCCTGAGTGGTCCAATCACAAGTGGCCAGTTTAAAGTACAGGTTTGAACACACCCAAGATGCACTGAGGCAGATCCTGTTAGTCAGACCACATTTGGAGGTGGTCTAGGCTACTTGTGAACGCACAGTGCGCCCTGGCCACATTGAGTGACCTACTCAGCTGATGTATCCTTACCTAAACAGAGTTTTGCTGTGTTTTATTATGATTTTTTTTTATAAAACACATGCCTATGTATTAGCCATGTGGCGTTATTTCATCTTTATTAGAGGAGATTTTTCTTTCATTGAGGCAAGCATTCAAGCTTTGTGTGGGTCTCTAAAATAACCCAAATAACATAAGTGGTAGAGATAAATAAAGAAATAATACCTTAATGTGTATGCTTTCAACAAAGGTGAGAGCCTTTACAGCTTGTTCCATCAAGACCCCACAACAGGATGCACATGCCAAACAGCCAGCGTTTGTGCTTCTGAAACATTAGTAGGTAGAAATCCTTTAAAGCTAGCTGACGTTTGCACAGTGTTCTTCTATGCCACAAATGATTCTGGGTTTCATTTGCATGCACAGCAAAACTACAAGCTATTAGTGTTTGCTGGAATAATTTCTTCCTGGGTTGCTCTTCTCATGGGATTTAATGACACTGACAAAAGTAAAGGTATTGAAGATATTTCCACTGTTAAGAACATAATTGTGTTATCAAATTATATCCCAGTAAGTGGACCTCTGTAATTTTTGTTGGCCTTCATATTGTTGTTTACCAGATGTATTTTATCAGAATGTCACCAACATTTTAGCAAGTGTGATGCCAAAATGGACTTTTTTCACTGCAGGCATTTTGCCGTGTCACAGTAAGGAAAGCACATATTTAAATGGTATATGCCACTCAGAGGAGGGTTTGCTTTTGTGCATGCTGGCTCACTGTCATGTCTTACTGGGTCACTTAATGGACCAGAGGCACTGTTAATACACCTGTGACTTCCCTTCTGTTGCTAGACCTAGAATGTCTGCCAAGAAAAGGTCTAGGAACAGCATTACCATTAGAAGAAAGGCACAGCGCCTAAGCATTATTTCACTGTGTCTGAACCAATTCAACAGGAAAAAAAGGTTGAGACACATTTTGCTATAATTTCTGCTCTTACTATTTCTCTCACCTACTATCTGTGTCATGACAGTATGACCACTGACATGAGAAGTAAATGACATTGACCATCTTGTGACAATTCAATGTTCTGCTGGGAAACTTTCGGACCTGGTATTCATGTGGATGTTAATTAGACATGTACCATTCACCTAGACCAGACCAGGCATCCGCACCCCATAGCAATGACACTCCTTGATGGCAGCAGCCATCCCCAGCAGGATACAGCCTGACACAGGCACACACACAAAAACGCTTTAGGTGTTACCAGACACCATGGGACACCCTCAGAAGGTCCATGTCCATTCTCTGATGAGTCACAACTGTTTTGGAGGCACAAGGGAGACCTATAGAGTATTAGGAAGGTGGTCATAATGTTATGCCTGATCAGTGTATATTGCCTTTTAAGAAATGACTAATAAATGACTCTTTATACTCCTCTGCTAAAAGCTTAATTAATATTTAAACATTTAAGTGCACTTTTAGTTTACAGTGCCCAAGAGTCCAGTTTTCTCTTATTTGTGTTTAATATTTTTTTTAAAAAAAAATAACACTGCAATTGAATATTTCTTCCGAACTTGTATTATTAATATTATATGAGTGGTAGTAAATTCTCTTAAGATGACAATAATAGTTTTGTTATCATGACATGCCTAATTCTACACCTACTGGTGTAGGTGAATTCCGTCATGGGTCCAGGTTGTAAAAACTGAAGCCTCGCTTCTTTCTCACGAACACGAGTGATCCCAAATGAGAGTTTCTAAGACAGATCACATTAGCTCTGCAGCATTGTGACTCCCTGTGCTCCCACACTGCTCACCTCAGTAAATGAGACCCAAGACTCACCTTCACATAAATGCTGTTTTCTTTGCAGTGTGCAGCCAAAGCTTTTCACAATAAAAAAAAAAAAAAGGGTGAAATAGGAGACGCAAAGTTCATAGCGAGAAGCATTTCCAAGATGGATGGACTTGTAAAGAGAGGGGACGGAGGAGCGCAGTGTCACATTGGCCTTCAGAAGCTCATCAGCATTATAGTCCACACCCCCTGCCACTGTGGGCACAGGTGGCACTGGCTCATTACTCAAACCCCTATGGCCTATCTTTTGTGAATAACAGTTAATATAGAGTCCTATTAGCACCTCCCCTGCTGCGGCATGCAGTATTTGTGTGGGTCAGGACTTGTGTGGGAGGCTGCAACAAAGAAACAGCCAGAAAATTGAGAAAATATCACATATTTCAAAGAAAGAACTAACTTCACAGTTTGTTGAAATTTTCCCAATCAGAATGGAGAAATCTGCGTTTCCTCTCATTATGTATGGTGAAAGCTACACAGGCTAAATAAATTGGATTCTTGACTATGTGACCCGCCAATCCACCCATGTTTCTGAGCAAGGTTTATGCAGAATGTGTAAATATAGAAGGTTGCAGCAAGGGAGAAAAAAAAACAAGCACACAGGCAAAAGTAGATGCTGTATGCACAGAAATAAGGCAGGGAACATTTGTTAGATTTGCAGAGATTCAGGCCTGGCAAGATCAAAGTGTTTTTGTAGTTGTCAAATACTAATGACTAATTATGTATCATATTAAATCAATATTATGTTTGTCCCTTCCCCTCATTACTGACTGCCCTCATAATCCCAAACACGTGTTTATTATTTTGGTGCATTTACTCATACGGGTGAGACATGAATGTACTAGGCATGGGACTGAAGCTGCATATGTAAAGCCCAGACTGTGAATGCAGATGACTTTCAGGCACCCATTCTTGGTGTTTTTCTACTTTGAAAAGTAATAAATAGTCATCAGCAGCAGAACCAAAGCACCCTGGAGCTGGGGAAAAGCCAACTGAGCCCAGGGCTAGTGGACGCATGAGAATAAAAACCTGAAATTAAAAATTTAAATCCAGTGTTCTCCCTCCTTTCACCCGCTGACAGGAAGCTACACAGAAGAAAATGTTTGTGAAATATACATGTGAAGTGACTGAGCACAAGAAGCACAATGTACCAGTCAGTAAGCTGAGCCAAGCTGTATCCATTAGGAGTGAAACTGTTTATGCATCTTTATGTGCAGGCTTCAATAACATCCCTTATCAAATTAAATGTAAACGCAGTGCAGCAGTTTATGAGCCATGTCAGTACACCACTGCCCTTTGTTTTCTGTTGGAGCCCACTAACACATTTTATTAAATTTACTCCCTGGATCACAGTGCAGTGCGTATTGTCAAGCAACCATTGTGTGTCCAAGTACACAATATACACAATACGTCCAGTGTTTAGAAATACCACATTACAGAAAGTTTGATTATCTTAATAAAAATATATTTTTTATCAGCAAAACCACAAAGTAAAAGCAAAGATATGGAAAAAGATATTAAAAGTTCAGTAATACACACAATGTCATGATTGTACTTCAGCTAGTTCTAAAGCTTCATTTAACTGAAACAGCTGCTGTATTCTCCACTCTGGGCCATTTTCAGAGGCCAGTATAAAACCTGGACTGATTACTAATCACTACCTTGCCTTGGTTCCGGTCACATAAGGACAGCATGCACCAGTACCCTCTTCCTTCACTCTGTATTTCAATCTTTTGTCCTTATCACCTCTTCACTTCCCCAAAGGCACTGTGATTTGCAGAAAGAACGGTGGTCCTGACAGCAGTGTGAAGCAGAGGCCAAGCTGTCCTTCTGAAGGACAGGTGCTTCTGGCCCTTAGGGGACTTTCTTGGACAGAGGACAAGGGGAGGACTCACTGGAGCTACCCCTCCTGGTGATGACAGTTTTATAAACGCTTTAACCAAATGCACTAAGAGACCGAAAAAGCAGAAGCCCAGGAGCATCAATCAGGCAGGCTGTGCGATTGTGCAGAGATGAGCCAGAGTCCTGGAGGGAGCACCCAGAAGTGACCAAAGCCTCTGCTGGCTTAACCCAGCCATGTCAAAAGTGTCTCTGTAATCATCGATGACCACAGGACAAATTCATATTATCAAAGTCAAGCAAGCAAAATGAAAATCTGTCTCTGTCATTTTATGATCGCCGATATGAAAATCTCACTGGTTTCATTTTTTTGCCTGTACTTCACTTTGCAATGCTCTGTGCCAGTGGAAAGACATACTGTCCTGGTGAGTTCTGCACCTGGCCGTGGTGATTCTAGTTGTTCACGTATGAGTGCTCTACTCCCGACAACGACCACTGTCGCCCAGCTCGTTTTCTCACCAAGAAATATTAACCAGTTTCAAGCCTCTGTTGTTTCTGTGTAAATGTTGCTAGGTTTGATTTGAATGTGTGTGGGAGGACGTATTATTCATAAATGAGACATGTCAAAAAAATAATAAGTAATGCGGGCATATATTATACATAGCCTTTTCATCACATTTTTTCTCCATCTTCAAAATAAAACATTGAATCGGTTGAGGAATTAAAAGGTCTAATGCATAAATTCAAAACCAGAATGGCTAACACGCATTGGCTTGATTTCCCAGCTCCTTTAACAGACCTGAGAGTGGTACTGACATACCATCAATCGCTGCATCGTGATTGCATTTGACACTGATTACAGCTGGGCAGCGGGAGCTCTTGGACTACATAACCAAAGATCTTTTAACAAAAGACATGACGTCTCAGTTAAACCCTTGTGTTTTGTCTCGCTTGAGTAACACCAAATAGTAAGAAAACGTGTTGGTCTTTTTGTGCAAATGGATGGATTGTTTTATCAAAATATGTCACATTTTTCTCCACTGGATTTCAGAAACAGATAATTTTTTGTGTGCGATTATTCACATTTTTCTAACAGTACTACAATCATCATTTTCATCTCAGATTAGTTTGGCAGCCTGCTTTAATTACAAACTAAAACCCTATTTGCACAAGACTGGGACCTCCAGTAATCCTCAGGAAGGATGTCGCTACACAGCATGGAAACCCATTAACAGAAAAACAAAGCTCAAAACCACCACGAGGAAATTATTGAAGGATGATCTAATGGACATTTTAAAGAATTAGGTGATTTTTATTGATCCATTAGTGTGTTTGTCACATTGGTAAAGGAGGAGCTGGTTTACATACTGCCAGGCAGTTTGTAAACCAGGGATCAGTACAGCCTAATCACATCAGGTTTTATTATTTTTAAAATTAACATGCAGAATGACTTACGATGTTAAATAAATGTAGTGATGTAAGAGGTACAATATTTACCTCTGACTACCTTCCATTAAAAACCCTGAATTACCTGCCATCCCCAGGTAATACTAATCCAGTGCGAACAGGGCTTATGTATGTCTTCATTTATAATTTTAGATAATTCCTTCCAAAAACCAAGATGACAACTACTTATAAATTAAAGGTTTGCATGATTGTAGAAGTTTTTATTGGTGAAGTTTAGTGTGAACAAGGCCAGAAACCTTGTCCAGTTTGTGTATTACTGGTGACACAGTCTGTATTAAAACTGTTTTCTGCTTGATAATTAGCTGAGAATAAATGCCAGTTCCTTCCAGTACGTAATGAAGCATTACCTTAAATTAGAAAACAATTGAATGGGGATGTCAAAAAGCTGTAGCAAACATTAGTCGCCTCCTCTCCCCTCCTTAATGACACAATCAAAACAGATGGTCTGATTCAAGGTGTCATCTGCCATATTTCTCTGAAAATGACAGTTTTCGGGAAAACAAATCCCGCATCTCAGTTTCTTCTAAGCAGGCAGCAGCGTGTGTTTCTACCCTGGTAAGGCTGACTTCTCACATATTTGCCCTCTTTAGTTTTACACTGTTCTGATTTTCATTTTCATTTTTCACCTGTGTTTCCTTCTTTCTGTCAGTTTGAGTTAGCATCACAAATGGGCAGCGTGTTTCCAAGCACTGACTGTATGACAGGAGGTGTTTTGTCAGGCCTGTCTAAACATCCCAGCCTATTATGCCTAGAGATCTCTGAGGCTGGCCATATTTTGAACCACCCAGCTGGCCTGTGGAGCAGTTATGTGGGGCAGCAAGCCACTGTCCTCATTCAAGCCTCTCAAGACCACATCAGACCGATCAAAGATACTCTGCCGTCAAAACTCTCCCCCTCCCGTGTTGAGGACGAGCTGATCCAACTTGTGTGGGAAGAGAGAAGATTCAGAAAGATATGGGTGTGTGGGTGGATGGCCAGATGCATTCATGTGTTTTCACATTTATGTATGGTCTGTCTTTTTACACACCCACTATCTCTGTGAATAACATTCACGCTGGATGATTCGTACCTGATGCTGAATGCTGGATTGAAGGGCAAAAAAAGATGGTCTGTAGCAAAGTAGAAAGAGTAGATAGATGTGGATATGGGGTTGTGGATCAGCATGTTGCTCTTCTGACTTCTTATTAACAACTGTTTTTCCTTAACCTGAAGTAACATGCTTGACTGATTCTGGTTGGATGAGAAGATACATGCCACTCCATAATTGCTGTATCATTATAAGGCTATAGCCAACAGTGTATTAGCTTAGCTTTATTAACAAATACTATAAATAGGGTGAATTGGCCACGCTGGCTTTGTCCAAAGAAAGAAAGCCAGCTGCACACCTAAAACACTCTAATGTCAAAAACAGAAGTATAATAGTGGGTTACCTTAAAGACTGTTATTTCTCTCTCTGCTCGTTGACTGGCAACTGCTTTGAGGCAACAAATAATTAAAGGGTGGCATTGCTAATCTGTGATGTGTTTGTCAGTCAGTCTGACTACTAGATCCAATACAACTTTGGGTGTTTTCACACATAAGGATGATTTGCTTTGATGGAATCAGTTGATAAGTTAGTTTTCATTTGGTGTTTTCCTCCTCATTTGGAATCTTTGCCTACAGAGAAAAATCTCCCCGACTAGAATACATCACTGCACCCCATAAAAAGCACCAGACACACCTGACCAACAAGCAGGAAGTAAATATGGTCATAAGGTCCTGTTTCTCAGAAGAAACAGTGTTATGCAGTTTATTATGTAACAAGAGTTGGCATAAACTATCTGGCCAGTACACCAGGTAAGACTGTACTAGTAGAATGCTGAATGCACTTTGAGGAAACAGCTTGAAATTCAATACTGCTTCACACTTTTCAAAGAGTTCCTGCAGCCCTCAGATGCCTGAACAGAACAAGGGAGCTAAAGAGCCATTTACAGTAGCTCAGACTTCCATGGTACTCCTGCTAGTTTGGTTAGATCAATGTTAGATCGATTACTTTCCCACCGCAAACAAACAGTTCCATGGTGAGGGACCAGACGGAGACCAGCCCCACTTAAAACCCTTGGTTCAGTTGTTGTGGTGTGGTTACTGTGTTCCCAAACAAACCAAACGTAGGGGCTGAACACATGGTTATTTTCAAACTGACTAAATGCTGCAGGTGTGAAAGCACCCTCAATGACTTTGGTGATGTTATGTTTTTTTTATTTAGTCAGTTTAGCTGTTGATTTAGTTTTTGTTGAACACTTCATATGAAAAAAATAAATTAAATATGCAAACATTTTTAGATGTAGAAAGACATGTAGAAGGATGTCGGCAATGTTTACTTGTCAGTAGACTGTCAGCTGAGTTTGAGCTGACTTAACCCAGCTCAGTCTACTGTCAGCTTTATAGACTTAGACTAAGTTTATCCTCTATTCTCTGACGCCGAATGTGATATTGCCACCCTGACTTGCTTCATTAAGAAATATCAAGGAGAGATATCCTAATCTGTAGTCTTGTAGTGTATTGCACAAAACACGGGTGGTGGGACATGCATAGCATCAGGGATTTCTCTGTCAAAGAAAAGACTCATCAAGACGGTCTCTTTCAGTTGATCCTTCAAACTTGCAAAACAGACTTAAATACAATCTGACACACTCCGGGTATCAGACAAATGGAAGAGAAGGAGAAGCTTTAAACTGCTGAAAGTTAAACCAACTCTAATAATCTTTAAAAGTCAAGGCTGGAAGTGGCTGGATAACGCAGGATAAAGAATATTACCTTTTATGGATTTGGACTTTGGACCATATTGTTTGGCATTTTGGATAAGAAAATGCTTTATCCACGTTTCTGTTTCTGCTTAGTTTGTCTCATGAGGGTAATATCTTTCTTGTGGACATGTGAAGTATTCTGCAGAATATTATTTAATAGCGTCTATCTGCGCCCAGCATCCTCAACAACCCTCATCTTGAGCTGCATGATATTACCTCCCTGAATTTTAGTTAGAAATTCCCAAAATCCAATAATACTGCTTAGTTTTCTGCTCCACATTGAAGGACTCAGCATATTCATATCTCACCATTATTCAAAGGGAATGATTAACTGGATTGCTCAATATTTTTGACCTTATTCATTCAATGGTTGTTAATAGATTTAGTGGAAAAGGTGCTCTCCTCTACTTACATTGGTTGAGGAGTGCATAAATGCCTCAGGACCTAACCTATTTATTAGGCATGCTTTGTGATGTGGCTTGAAGACAGCTATAGTGAATAATTCACCTTGGATGAATCAGACTCTACAGGAAATGAAAAAGGAAAACTCCTGCATATGTGAAATAATACAGTATTCCTCCTACAGTACAGTGCACTGGGTGTCAA
>JASGAT010387196.1:0-16046 GCA_030220025.1 Chelon auratus
GGCGTCTTTCTCGTACCTTGTCATTAAGCTGTTCCTCTAAATCCTTTGACATTTCATAGATGTGCTAGAGATAGAGGAAGTGAATCAGCTGGTTTGTCCTTATATGCTCTTGATGTGCTGTCAGAAGCTTATATTTATAGACAAACATCAGACTATGGCCTTGTTACCCACCGTCGTACCGGTGAAACCGAGTGCGATTCATGCCTCGTCATATTGGAAGTTGTGTTTCGAGTTGATGAAGACTCATCCTGTGCTGTATCTTTAGCTTGGGAACCCTCTCACAGACCTATTCATGGCACGCTAGCAGCGCTCAAGCAAGCCTTATTCAGCGGCCTTCCCAAGCCCCTCCCCCCACGCAATATCTCCTCGCCTCCCAATTTTGGGAACCATTGTCGTAACTGGACATTTTCGAAAAGGGTCAGAGCTTCATACTTTTCTTCATAACTGTACATCTGAGGAAAATGTTTGAAGTTCCCAACATCCTTTCATGATGTCCGGCCATTAGCTTGCTATAAACCATTAGCCTCGGTGGCTTCTACACTCCCACAGTTGTTGTTTAACGGTTTACGGCTGATTTTGTCAAGAAGTTTGCGTACACGAGTTCCCGTGAGCTCACAAGCTCCATTTGAAGGCAGCGTTATCTGACTCTGAAGTTGTTGTTGTTGTTGTGTGTTTTTTTTCTTCAGCCTTTACATTCAGATATTACATATTACAAAACATTTGTAATTTGAAGGAACAAAATGCAGACCTTCAACAAACCAGTGGTTTAATAGTTCATTTATTTAGTTTCTAAACTAAATTGCTAATTATGTTTATATGGTTACATGAGCGAGTTATTTGCGGTTTACAGATATTAGAAAAGCCAAAAACATTGTTGGAAATATTGTTTTTTTTTTTGTGATCTGTTTTGAGTTGGTCCAGTTTGTTGGGCTCAGTTCTTTGGGGCCTTCAGACACTAAAGACAAAGTGTAAAACATATGATAAACAGCAGCATTAAAGCTTCGTTGTTGTCTGTGAGGTGGATTAAATGGACAATGATGTTTGTATTCAAACAAGTTTACCTGATGTAGCACTATTAGCAGTCGTCTCTCGTAGGAGGGTTTATGTGTAACGTATTTCATTTTGGATCCTTTAGATCACACTGTACCATAAAAACTCCATTATACAAAGGACAATATGACAGAGTAATGGCTGTTTAGAGGGAGCCAGGTGTTGAAGAGGGATCTGAGTCGTCGGATCAGGAGCTCATTTTGCTTCCCCTTTGCTTTCTGGTCATTTAAATTCATCAGCGATGCACATGCTGCACATCCTCTTTATCGTTGTCCTTGCTCCTCCGTAATGAAGTGTTCAGATTTTGAGATTTCATTCCTCAGAAGAAAGAATTTAAATGTATTTGATGACAAGCAGTTATTACTCGTCCTGTGCAGCTATTATCCTGTTAAAATACTGTGTATTTATTTTATATTTAAACATATTTATTTATGTGTTTATCTCATTCCTGTTCCTGATTGCTCCTCTTCTGTATGTCACGTTTTTCTTTTTTGCGCACATTAATTAAACGTTCATTACAGTTTTTAAGAGAACTGTGCAGAAAAAGGCGTGAAATGTATTTCTTTGTGTCTCCTCTGGTTTTATTCCACTATGCATCACACCTGAAATAATTTATTTGAAAGCTTGCAATGTCTGTTTGAACTTTTATTTTTTTGTTCCGCTGTTCAATTCAGTGTTCTCGTAAAGAAACAGCATGTTCTGACCTTCCATCAATAAATTGAGGACCTTTTTATTCTCAGACTGTCTCTTTTGTGTTGTGACCTGTTTCTGAAGGTTAGAAAGCTTTGATGCTGGTTTCAGGGAAGAAGAAAAAAAAAACCACACACATAATGAGTAAATTAGCTAACTAAAGGAAAATATTGCCTCTGATTATGAGGCTGTCTAATCTGTCCTGATCATCTGTGTAGTCGTAAACAGAGCGACTCGGCAGGGGGAGGTTGGGACTGGCTTCCAGGCTAGATGTGAATATTAATGTCTTAAATTCTTGGCAATCCATTCTGTTGAGACATTTCAATTAAAAACACCAAGAAGAAGAGAAAACATCACATTAATATGTGTCCCAATCAACCCTGCTTCTCAGAGAGCCATTGCAAGCCAACTGTTGACTGTTCTTTTTTATTAATTGCAACAAAGCTGTCAGGTATTATTCGTATTTAAAGTAATCTAAAATGTCAATCTGTCGCCATTAGTTCAGGTGAGGACTAGTAGCTAGCGGCAACTGACTTCTGACAGCTCCCATCCGTCCCCTGTCACTCACAACGGTCACGCCCCTAATTGTACAGACCTTTAAGCACATACACTCATGAAATTAGCTATTGAGACTAAAATGTTTTTTTGTACTAGATTGTAAACATGTTTAATATTGCTTTAAAGTTGGGTATTTTAACATGTGGGTCTATGGGGGTTTAGGCACTTGTGTGTGGGCTTCATTGTTCAGACCTGCAGGTCGCCATATTTAAGCCACAGCATGTCTTATATGTATGTTGACAAAACAGGGCTTCCAACTCTTTACAGTTTGCTTAGACATGTAGCACCCACCTAGGCCAGACCAGACACCCCCACCCCATAGCAATGACACAGCCATCCCCAGCAGGATGCAGCCTGACACAGACACACACAAATACACTTTAGGAGCAACTCAAAAAAACATGAAGAACAGCACAAGTTGTTGACCTGGCCTCCAAATTCACTAGATCCCAAACTGATCAAATATACGAAGCCCCCCCCCCGCCTACTGAAATACCCACCAGAGGGGACTTGTTACTTGAGAAGCAGAGCTAGAAGCAACAACAATCTGACCCTTTTAATTTTTTAATTACAGAGGAAGAGTGTGATCATCAGAAACTCCAGTTCAGCTACAGAGCTCGAGTTGAGGCAGTTTGCCGAGCTCCACCGAGGCAGAGAGAAAAACTGGATATTTTTTGGTTAAAAGAGAAAATTGTCCTGTAAAGTAGGTCAATCATTTATAGAGTGAGCTCCGGTGTGGAGTGGTTAAATGGATGCAGAATATGGGGGAGGAAATTGTGACAGGATGGACCACAGTCCTGAAAGCTGGAAATGACAGACACAGCACTGGCCCGCTGTTTCTGATTAAAAAACACTTTATAATAATGCTGTGCTCCATAACACTGTAATTGCAGATTGTGAAAACCCGTGTATCTCTTCTTGAAAATGCTCCAAATCTCATTTTCATAACTGTTCATCATTATTCATTAATTACCGTCACACAGCAAAGAAAATTTAAGAATAATTTAATCTAATATTCAGCAATTCAGAGTTAGTTGAATATTTCCACTTGTTCTCATTAGCTGTTAAAATGGAGATTTCAGTAAACGCAAGCATTGCTGCCATCGCTTCATATGCCACCTGGGTTGAAATATGAACTCTTGCGCACCCTGACTCTGGCAGTCACATCATGGACATGCACATAGACGAGAATGCCCATAGGAGCTTCTGCTGTAATGTGAAATCAATGAACTGCGAGCCAAAGTGAACAAACATCAGCTCTTCCGCCACTCGCTCAAATACTGGGGACATGTCATTGCTAGCCAAAAAAAACAACAGTTGTGACTCATCAGAGAATGGACATGGGCCTTCTGTGGGTGTCCTGTGGTGAACAGGATGTTGAATGAATTTAGAGGCCAGGTCAACACCTTGTGCTGTTTTTCATGTTTTTTTTAGTTGTTCTTAAACTGTTTTTGTGTGTCTGGCTGCTGCCATCAAGAAATGTGTCATTGCTATGGGGTGGGGGTGTCTGGTCTAGGTGGGTAGTACATGTCTAAGTAACATCCACATGAATGAATGCCAGGTCCAAACGTTTCCCAGCAGAACACTGAATTGTCACAAAGTGGTCAATGTTTACCTCTCCTATCAGTGGTTTTAATGTTATGGCAGTTCAGTGTATATTCAGATTCAGAAAACTTTATCTGTGCCCAGCATGACGTGCACGTACAAGACACTTTAAAGGAACAAAAAACAAAAAATACAAACAATGCAAAGTCACAGTATCCCCATTATGGCGAAGCTGAAGTGTAAAAAACATTTTCTAACTAATTGTTTAACTGAACGACAAATGCAGTCGATTGAGTAACTTAAAAAATACAAGGATGTTCATTTAACAACTCGCTCTTTAAAACTTGAATCCATTAATGAGTGCTCTTAGCGGTCCAGCACATTTTCTCCGGAGAGATGAAAGTGCAGATTTTCATCTCTTTCGAAACAGACTCGATAATGAATGCCTGCGTCTGCCTGAGTGTCGCTTTTAAAACGAGACTCCGTGAGACAATAATTCAAAGAAGTCACTTCGGTGCATGTAAAACTCAGACTGGAACGATTTCCGTGTGTCTGTTTTTTTTTCCCTTCAATGAATCTTATTTGTAATATCTGAGTTCAGCAGAGTCCTGCATGACAACAACTCAATGTCAGAGGGAATACTGATTATATAACATATCACTCTTAACTGTGTGTGTAATGTATTTAATGCAACAACTATTTGGAGTAATACATACTGTATGTGAACTGCAGGATGTAGAAAGTTCAGCCAACACAATCCAGCCTTTTTAAAACAACATGAACAGAAACAAAACATAAAACATGAACGCATAGTAAACTGATTCTGCATCTTTTGTTTAACTGTCATTAGGTTTTGGCCACACACAGCTCTCAACAGCTACAGAAGGTGATGTGTTTTTCATTGTTTTGGTTCTGTACTCCAGCACAATGGATCTGAAAACAAACCATGACTCGCAGTTTTCTAAGGGCTGTTGTCGCTCATGTTCATTTGAATAGTCTGGGACGCTCTCTGCTCGTTTTTTGCACAACAGCAGATTATAATAAAATAATCCTAAATGTCAGATTATCCCAGGAGCGAAGTGCTATTGTTCGGCAGCAGAAATCAAAAAGTTCTTAAAATGAGCAAGAGGTGATGGTTAGAGTATTGATGTTTTAGAACTCGCAATAATCATTAATCAAAAATGGACTTAGCTGAAATTTAATATCACTTCATTAAAGGGGGAATTACTGTTTTTTTTTTTACAACCTGGACCTTATTTCTGGCATAAAATACAATTGTTTACTCACCCAAAAAACTTTGGTGTCATTTGGACGATATTTAGATCCAGCGGAGCGCAGCATATATCCATATAGTGGGAGTGAATGGGGCACCGAAACGCAGCCTCTAAATCACACATTATCTTCCGCGAAACTCGTTCATTTCACCAATATTTTGTTATGATATGCTAGTTCTATTCCCCGTTGAGTCCAGAGTTACCTGGTTTGTTGTTCTTTGGCCAGCTGTTCCTCTCTCTGCCTCCGCATCCTCCTTTCAGCAAGCTCCTCATCCTCCATATACTTTGGCTCAAAACGGTAAGAACATCCATCATAACAAAGTCGTCTTCTACAACCTCAGAATCAGAAAAATATTCAGCCATGTTGCAAAAAACTAGCAGTAGCAAATTACAGGTAAACAAGCCGCGTGGGGTGTGCGTGGTGCTCAGAGATGACATCATCCAGGTCAGAGGTTAGTAGGTCAATCTACAGACCCCGGATGATGCTGCTCACAGGTAACTCCGGACTCAACAGGGAATAGCACTAGCGTATCATAACAAAATATTGGTGAAATGAACGAGTTTTGAGTCAGATAATGTGTTATTTAGAGGCTGCGTTTCAGTGCCCCAGTCACTCCCACTATATGGATATACGCGGTGCTCCGCTGGATCTAAATATCTTTCAAACGACTCCAAATGACACCAAAGTTATATGGGTATGTCCCTTTAAATGGGTTGCATCACACAGACATAATCTTAGGTGTCCTGTTTTTTTGTTTGTTTTTTTCCCTTTAGCTCTTTTGTCGCTAACTGAAATTGCTAACTGGAAAAGATAATGTTACCAGAATGACGCTTTATATTTTGAATTAAGGGTGGGCCAGAGGCCTCACCACAACGGAGCAGGTACAATTCCTACGCACTTCTCTACAACTACAACCTCTAACCTGAGACTATTTATTCATTTTAAACCAGGGATCCAGACACATGTGGCCAGCCGAGACATCTGCTGTCCACTATTTGCGCCCAGATATTGTCACTTCCCCTAAAGGATATATTTGTTGTTATATATACAAGACACCACAGCCGTGGACTTAGATGGGATTCAAACCTGTGGCTTTATGGTGCCAGATCTGTTTCAGTCTGTCGCCAGAGTAGCACCACATTTGTTTCATGTGCATTTTTTTCTTGTTAAGGTTATTCGAAGAAAGAAAGTTATGCAGAAACATGAGAATTCAGTTTATAATGTTGCATTTACTAAATATTGTCCAGTCTCCAGCTAGGAAAAAGTAGGAAGCTCCTACTCAACAGACAGACAGCTGCTTTTCTGTGAAATTGTTTGTCTTCCTGAAATTTAAATCTCATCCAGAGCGACGTCACTGTTTCTTAGAACAAATTACTAGTGTTTTCCTGGAGGAAATTGTTAGAAATCATTTAGGAAATCAACTAGGCTCAGGTAAGCTAATGGAAAACTCTATCAAACGCCCTCATCCATCGTGCTGGTGTTATTTCAGACATCCACAATTTATGCTAAAGCTGGAGGTGAATGCTTTTGATTGGACAACTACAGGGATTCCCTCATCAACTGTACACATTATTCCAGGTAATAAAAGCTAAGGCATTATGAACATTTAATGCTCACTATGAAGTTATGAAAACGATGGCAATAATCCAAGCAATGTAAGACGAAGGATGTCATTTAGAAAGAAAGAATGAAGAAAAGAAAGAAAGCATGAAGTCAATCAGGTCTTCAATCAAGAACAGACAGAATCTGTTACATCAGATCAATAACACAAAAAAAATAAAACACTGTGAAGACGGTTAGACTCTTATCCAGCTGCAAAATGTGTTTGCAGACAGAAAGGCTCCCAAACTTATGCCACATCTGGCCTAATATACACCGATCACCCACAACATTAAAAAGTAAATAACACTGACCATCTTGTGACAGTTCAGTATTCTGCTGGGAAACTTTTGGACTTGGCATTCATTCGTGTGGATGTTACTTAGACATGTAGCACCCAACTAGACCAGACCAGACACCCCCACCCCATAGCAATGACACTCCTTGATGGCAGCAGCCATCCCCAGCAGGATGCAGCCTGACACAGGCACAAAAACAATAACAACATTGTGTTTGCAGACACTGCAGGACACCCTCAGAAGGCCCATGTCCATTTTCTGATGAGTCACCACTGTTTTGGAGGCACAATATGCCTGATGATGATAATGTTATGCCTGATCGGTGTATATCATTCCTACATTACCGCCACTCTCTTGTCTGCCTCCAGACAGCATGCACCCATCCACAGTCTATGGATTAAAGACTTTGGTGGAATGAATAAAAGTTTAAAGAGTATTTTTTGGCGTGACAGAAGAAATAGTTTCTAGTGAGAAACATCATTACGATCTTTACCAAGACGCCTCTTCTGAAGAATTGCTGAGGACTGACAGAATCCTTCATCCAATGGTGCAGCGACAGTCACCTGAAGCTCAACACCAGCAAAATCAATGAGCTTGTGATGGACTACCTTAAGGAACAGGAGGCAGCCTGTCTTAGTTTGTCCTCCGGGGAGAGGAAGTGAAGCGCGTGGACTCCTAATAGACATTTGTCACATTTAGGAATTTGGTCCTAATTAGTGTATGAATTCCTGAGTTATGGCCATAACAACTGCCTAGTGAGGTGACAGTGAGTGAAGAAAGTCCCTCAAGGTGTTTCTGAGCTATAACCTATGTGACAACGGGACTGATGGACAACCTGAAAACACAGCCAAGGCCCTCACTGAGCCCGAGGCACGATTTAAACAACCGAGGTTGCGTTTCACAAAACAGTGAACTCCTCCTTTAAAGGTGCAAGTCGTGAACTCTCAGTCGTAGTGTTTATTTCTGAAACATGACGCATAAAATGTCCCACTACATCCTGACGGTGCTGCCATTCTCCTCTTTGTATCAGTTTATACGTTATCTTATCAACAGCTTCTTTACTGAATATGAGACTTCCTGATTTCAGTCCAGAGCAAACAACGGAGTGCTTGTAATTACGCACCGTCAACAAATTAATCCACAAGGTTACAAAACCGGAGCACTGATGTTTCCGTGTCAACCAACACCCAAAGACGAAATACTAGCTTCGCCCCAAACGCCACTAAGCAGCAGGATGGGCAGAAGTTACTGCAGCTGCTGTTTATTCATGAAGGCAGAGAGACAACAGTGAGTTTGTTTGCGACCCTTCTCTCTCTCTCTCTCTCTGCATCCTCTGCTCCTGCAGTTTTCTTCTCAATTATGCTTCTGCCTAAATGACTAAACCATCATCAACTCTACTATAAGACGTCTAAAAATAAAACATAAAACTGTGTTTCCATGGGCTAAGCCACTGAAGGTTAAAATGCTTGCACTCGTCTGCAGAATGGACTCTGCACTTCATTTAATCTGTCTCTATGGCAGCAGGTGTCTGTGTTTAATGTTTTAATCAGTTGTCCTTGTTCAGAGCGCTCTGAGCGTCTCACTGTGATGTATGTGTTTGTTTTTGTACTCGCACCGTGTATGCAGAGAACAGTAAGCCTATGCCTCGGCTGTTGGGGACGAGTGGACGAGCAAATGACCGGGGCGAGCGTACGGATGTTCACAGGCGCAAACAAGCAAACAAATTCACATTCCTCATTTTCTCCGCTCGCCCCGTTGTCGGCCAACTGCTGGCGATAAAGCACATGAATACAGATGGATAATTACCCAACATGCAGGGAGCTAGGCTGTCAGAGGCGACAAGCTTCCAGGGCGGAGCGGGGGTGTGGAGAGGGTGGAGGCTTTTAATTGTCATAATGAGCCTTTCCTCATATAGGGTTCATTTATACACTCTAATCCAATTATCCACTGCCATGTTCGATGCATGGAAACCCTCCAGTGCTCTGGGAGGAAAGTGGGAGGTGGTGTCAAGAGTTGCAGACAATCACATCGAATCCTAACTAACTGAACAGTGGCTGACTCAGTGCTTAGTGTGCCAATAAGACAAGGACATGTCAAGCAGTCAAATAGCTGCCAGACAATGAAGATTAAATAAGTCTGTATAAAGAGGTCAGTTTGAGTGGCAGAGGTATTAAGTTTTTGAGATGGAGGTAAGTGATCAAGGAAACTTTCCAAGGAAAACTACGGCGTATATTTATCACCAAGAAGATTTAATACCACCAGACACCAACCAACACCAACAATTGCCTTCTTCTTTTTCTTCTTCTTCTTCTTCTTCTGGAGTTTGTCAGTTTTGACACTACTGGGCGTACTACTGCCCTCTGCAGGATAGGATTATTTATGACCACATTTCAGATTTTAATATACAGACCTGGAGGAAACTGTAAAACTCTTTTCACAATCAGATGGTGGTTCGTGTTATGGCGAGAGGAGAGGATTTAACAGAAAAAGACAAAACACCTAAATCTGACGTTCTCTTGCAGTTTTGTCTTTCTGCGTTATCCTTCCAACAACTCATTGAAGCGACAGGTGATTTAGAGGGAAACAACATCACATGAAACTGAATATTTGCATAAAGCCAGCACCACATTGAACCAAACACATCTAATATGTATTTACATAAACATGTACATATACATGTTTTCCTCTCAATACATACTCGACCAAATAGCATAAGTTCCCAATGGTTCAAAATGCATTTCTGTATTCGTGTGTGTCAGTGACTGGACAGAAAGCCTATCCCTCGCTCAGCCTCCAGCGCACCGTCTACTCTCGTGTCTTCTCTATGTTCTGAGATTTCAAAGTAACAGCTGATTCGCGGCGTAATTACCGAACAGTGCCGACACACCGGCGTAGCCCCCTAAGATGTAGGCTCCACAGAAATTGCTTGCAGGAGTGTGAACCAAGCTTTGTGCTAAAGCATGTTAGCATCGCTGCTGTGTGCGTGTTAGCATCTCCAGTAGGAGTTGTAAAGCCGTTTATGGTGGTGTCAATAGAGTCAGTTCATTAAAAAGACTGGGTCGAGGTTGAATGGGTCAGTTCTTGAGATGATGTCCAGCTCTGTAGCCCTAATCTCTGAACTGAAAACAATTAGATGAACTCTTTTTTAACTAATCTACAGCCTTACTGTTGGACTTGCTGGCTCTGATTCTGTCAATTTGAACTACGGGCTATGATGTAGTACGCTCTGGAAATAAAAATCACTTCCCTCACAGAGAAGGGATCAGAGCATTTTCCTTTCATCACAGCAGCACCGCTGAATCTCCACATTCTCTTGGGGCTGGTGATGAGTAGGTGTAATCACATGAGGGAATTAGGCGTGTGATTAGACCACTGATTAGCTACATTAGCTTTTAGCTGGGAGACAACAACGGCCTCCACGTGAGTGTAAAACAGATCAGCGACTTAAATAAGCCGGCCATGAAGGAGTGCGTCTCTGCATGCACACTCACTCACTCACTGCTAATTGAGAGCTCAATTGACATTATCAAGAGGTGATTTGGTTCAGTAAAAGATTCACTCTTTTGAAGATGCTAAATGCTAAATAAAACACTGGAGCAGATTTTGTTGTTCATGTTTGTACAGCGGGATTTGAAGGCTCCTTGCAGACGACAGCCGCAGTCTAACACCTGCCAGATACAGTATATCTCCTCCATAGCTCCTGTCCACGACTCTCCGTGTGATCAGTCTGATTTATAGCAGAGGGCCGGTGGAATACAGGGTGTTTTTCTTCCTGCTGGTTGTACTGACAGTGCTGTATCATCCATTTTTAGGTTACAGAAGTAATCAGGGCTAATCACGCTCACAACCACGTATTCTGTATCTCAAACTGAGCTCACAATCACAGGCAATCACGAGAGAGAACATTCAAAGTCGCTTAGCGTAGTATTCCTCGTCTCTCTGGGTCTCTGTCCGCTTCGTGGAACTGGAAAGAAAAAACAAATGTGTGTCTTTTTTAAAATAAGTAAGAATTAACATTTTCGAATCAATAGTGTCAAAGGACAACACACTCAGAGGTAATGAACAACCCAAACACTGATGTGATTTTTTTTCTTCTTTCGCTTTCTCTTTGTCTCTTACTCTGCTGCTTTCTGAAGCACTCTTGTGAAAATGAACCTGTCCTATGAGCCATTTACATCAGGCTCTCTCAATCCATTTTCCACTCTTGCAGTCTCTCTCACACACACTCAGCCTCACTTCCCTGCAGCAAATTACAGTTCTCTTCGGCACCATCTACCATTTCTATAATCTCACTTTCTATACATCCCTGTCCTCCACTTACCTTTTCTTCTACTTGGGGTCGTATAGAAGAAGACGTTTTCTATTTTTAGTTCCTTGTTTCTTTTGTATTGCCTCTTGTGCAGGTTTCTGTCCATCGCTCTCTTACCCCAGCCCTTCCCACTTAATTTCCATCCTTTCATTTTTTTTCTTTTAATACGACTGGTGGTGAGTCCACCACACCAGTTCAGACCAAACTGCAACCTCAGGTCTAAAATACAAGCACTGACGAAAATAATGCAGCTCCTTGAAAACTGTTAAAGCAGAAATAAACATATTGCAGATTTTCAAATTGTCTCATCACTCGTCCAAACAATAGAACAAATAAAGATTAGAGTGACATTCAAAATCCTGCTGACCACCTCTAAGGCATGGTTCTCCACCGCTCACCGACTCTTAGTTATAGTTATAACTTAGTCATAACTTGAGTTACAGTTATATCTGTCACCTTTTGAGCTTGACAGATAGAGGACAACTAAAAATATGTATTGTTATCATCACATTGAAACAAAAGTCATTAAAGGGGAACTACTGTTCTTTACAACCTGGACCTTGTCTGGCATAAAGTACGATCGTTTACTCACCCATATAACTTTGGTGTCATTTGTAGTTGCCCATATATATATCCATATAGTGGGAGTGACTTGGGCACCGAAACGCGACTTCTAAATAACGCATTATCTGCCTCGAAACTTGTTCATTTCACCAATATTTTGTTATGATACGTTAGTGCTATTCCCCGTTGAGTCTGGAGTTACCTGTTATCTATTCACGGACGTGCAGCAGTTTGTTGTTCTTTGGCCAGCTACAGGTAAACAAGCCGACCATCGCGGACCGTCATCCAGGTCAGAAGTTAGTAGGTCAAACTACAGACCCTGGATGATGATAACAGGTAACTCCGGACTCATTGGGGAATAGCACTAATGTATCATAACAAAATATTGGTGAAATGAACGAGTTTCGAGGCAGATAATGCGTTATTTAGAGTCTGCGTTTTGGTGCCCCAGTCACTCCCACTATATGGATATATGCGGCGCTCCGCTGGATCTAAATATCTTCTGAAGGACTAAAAATGACACCAAAGTTATATGGGTGAGTAAACGTTAGTATTTTATGCCAGAAATAAGGTCCAGGTTGTAAAAAACGGTAATTCCCCTTTAAGTGCTCGTTCAGACCGTGCGTTAAAACAATTAACTTTTCACTCTGCTTTGAGGTGAGGCCATTCAGAACAACCATAAACACTATTGCCCTCTTCCCAGCAAACTATGGCTTAACATCTTGTTTAAATGTATGCAGGATTTTCATTTCCTGGTTCTCCTTTCTGACAGCTACTGCATTGCTCTGTCTGTTATTTTTCCCCCCAAATTAACCCATGAACACAATATTCTCTGCTTCATCCACGCTCCGTCTCTCATTACCACCCACCAGGGAGGAGACGAGAGCTCCCACTATTACACATCATCTCCCCCCTCACCTCCAGCCTCGCTCTCATTACTCTCCTTTTCAGTTTATAGCTTAATACGAGGGGCCTTTACAGCGCGCTGCTGTCCTCCCTCGTCCTCTTCCTATTTCCAGAAAATTAAAATCCCTTTTCCTCCGTTCCGCTTTTGTCTCATTACAGCTTATACCTCGTCTCCTGTGGCTGCAGTATGAAAAGAGGACTCAACCCAGGCTTTTCATGAACACTAATTCCATCCTCTGCAAGAGACCTACAGCATTTAGGGGGGTGGGGGGTTCACGGCACCGCATGGGGTCACCCAGTCCACTTCACACATATCGCAGAGGTTGGAAATCATTTACCTGCAGCCGGTGTAATCAAAAATGGACAGATTTGTGGGTTTTCACCGAATGACTGTGGATAATCTCCTCCGCAGTGAGTATATCTTCACTCCGGTGAAATAATCACCAGCAGTGGCCTTTTCTCGAGAGCGTCATTTAGCCAGCGGTGATCTATTAATTTATTAACATTAAAACTTCTTCTCTGGAGTATGCATGCGAATGACAGGAGGTCGGAGCGAGTGAAAAGCAATCTGGGCTTGACTGTATTTTTAATCCCTTGAGCCGGCGGCCCACGATGTTCATTTAGATAAGTGATCTAGTTAGAGCGGCCGAATGAGTCTTTATATTGACGCCTGCAGAGATGAGGAGATACTGTGTGATCAGGTAAGTGTAATAGTATCACAAGTGTCGCCGTGTAGAGCATAAATTTGCCGGCCGAAGATTAGATTAAGGTCCTTTTAATGACTGTTTGATCTAATAAGCATTAAATGTTAAAGCTGAAGGAGACACTGGTCACTGTGTCTGAAAGCACTCACTAATACAGTGGGTCTGTCAAGGGACAGTAATTGAGCAACATGAAATGTGAGGACAGAGTTAGATATAGACAGCTGCTGGAAATGTTTACATTTTGACAACTGATATACCGTTTACTCCTCTTTAAACAGGAAGAGGGTTTGAAATTGTTGTCATTATTGTTGTTGGTGTTAAATTTTATCTATTTTATTGATCACTGTGTACAGTCAAAGAAGTGGTTCCAGACTAGGCCACAGTTTCCACACTTTATATAGTATATATCACTCCTTGTGGGTGGTCTTTGCTTCCTCCTTTAAGCTCACATCCTATACCAGAGGAACTGGGAGCTTGAGGGTCCGGCGCAGTGTCTAATTTGTTCCAAGTACTGCACTCTTTGGGACAGAGATCTCAGATGTTGTTCCTGGAATCTGCTGGAGCCACTTTTCAGGTGTTCTTACCGCCGCTGCCTTCACCTTCCACATATTTTCTAGTTCCTCTTTCAGCCCTTGGTCAGTCATCATCATCATCATCTTGTCAGTCTGCATCTGAAGTCTGACAGGATCTTGGCTCTGAGCTTCTCCACTCCCTTCGGAGGTGTCTCACATTTTGACCTTGAGACTTTAGGTTCATGCTCTGCACAGATGTTTCTCTACACTGCTCTAGCAAAGTGTCCATGGCTCTCTCTGAAGGTGAAAACTGGCAATCAAATGGGAAACTAAGAGAGGTGATAAATATTTCCCCCTGTTCACTCTCCACAAGAAAAGTAGAGTCTCCATTTTAGGCAGTGTTTAATTGCATTTAAAGACGGCGGAAGACTGTGCGACTGCATCGTTACAACAAGGGAAGCTTCTCAGATTCTCGCGGCGTGATTGACAGTGGATGATAATCTTGAAGCTCACAGGGCCCGGTTTCTTTGTGCAGTCTTACACTGAGACATGCCGGTGCATTCCTGCTCCGACAGAAGAACAAAGCTGCTGCTGTGAGATTAGGTACCTCTGGGATCCCGTCATTTTCCTCCCTGTTTGTGACCAGAACCTCTGAAGCGTGTGCAGAGGAAGGCTAATGTGTAACGGATCACAGTTGATAGAATTTACTCAGCTGATTACAGTCCCAATTTTATTTATGTTACATAAAATACTGAAAAAAAATAGCCGATACAAACAAAAATCACTTTCACAACCACAGGTGAACAAGTTAGAAAGGGTTTAATATGAACAGAATATTAAGCTGATTATAGATAAGCACAGTGGCCTTTTTATTTAGCCTACTTCCTTACAAACCGTACAACACTGTCCCATCAATCCACGCATAACAAAGTGTTTTTATCACTTTTATTTTCCAGACGTCTCTCATAAAGCCCATCTGCCCAGCAGCAGAAAGCGTGAAGTGTTGATAACGTGGCGAACAGCTTCTCGCAGGTATAATTGCAGGTTGCGAAACGTTCTTTGGCTGTTGTCGTTGCAAAGTCGGGAACAAACTGTTTTTCAAAACAAAGCAGTTTGCCTTCACCACATACGGCTACGGGAGCCTCTTCTTCAAGCTGAGAACCAGAGGCACAAATGAAGTCGAACAAAAAGAAGCCGCATGAAAACACTCCCCTCGTTTGATACGCATATTACCAACTATCAAATACATTATGGAGAAACTGGTGGGTTCTCCACAGTTATTTAAGTCAAACGAGGTATTTGGAGGTTTCACAAAGAAGGGAGAATTGTCTTTTATTTTCTCATAGCTGACATTGTTGTTCAGTTCAAGAGCCTTTTTAGAAGAATCTTAATATTACATCTCGTTTATCACAGTCTGAGTTGGTCGACACTCTATGTTAGTCCAGACTGAAATATCTCAACAAATACTGGTTGGACTGATATGAAATTAAACACATTCCTGGTCCCCAGAGGATTGATCTTACTGACTTTGGTGTTATCTTAATCCCCAGGACTGATCCATGAATTTGGCACAAACGTTTTTAATCAGGATTTAAAGTTCCTTACTGACCCACGCATAAAGTGACCAGCAGCAGATTAGTATCAGTCTCTAGAGCTGAATTAGACGAATCGGGACATTCGTGGATAAATAATAATAAGGTTCAAGCGTATAGCTGAAGCTGCCGCCGAACAGACACGAGGGAGGGACGTGAACATCGGAGAAAGCTTTTCATTGGCTGCAAAATTAGTACACGCCCCTGAGTGCAACTAGCCTGGGTGTTCCCATACTGCTTTGCGCGCGATTTCATTCTCACTGCAAAAGCAGTCTGGAAACCATCGCCCATATTTTCGCCTGAGATAGGGAACCAATCACAGAACGGGGGGGGCGGGCGGCAAGACGATGACGACGTCTATGCGCGACACCGAAGCTTGTAGTGTGTTAATCCAACATGGCAGCGGACGTTACCGTTCGATGCAGCCTTAGACAGTGTTTTAA
>JASGAT010387197.1:0-16976 GCA_030220025.1 Chelon auratus
GCCCGGGGACGACTGAGCAGGGACTCGGACCGACAGGTAGGACGGACCGCTTGCCGCTGCCAATGTGTTGTTTTTGGACAAAATAACGCGAGATGTTAGAAACTAAGACGGCGTTTCACGGTTTATTTAACTTTTCTTGTGTTGGGGTTTTACTGAACATTAAGTTCTTCATGAAATAATCTGTTAAAAACCTATTTGCTTCCAGTTTTTGCACCCAAATAGTCGACAGGGGTTACCTTTGGTTTGTTTGTACCTGTAGCGTTGCCAACTAACCAACCTGTTGCACAACTCTGAGGCAATGACAAGCTTTGAAACTAAAAAAAAAAACAACTTAGAGATTCAGAACTTATGCTTTCATGATAACTGTAGCTATCACCTCTAAAGTGTCAGGTCCCTCGGGGTGGAAACAGGTTATGCCGGTGAATAAAAAATAGTTTTAAAACAGAAATAAGTGGTGTCATGTTGCATTTCACAATAGTGGCCCTCCTGCACAGGTGTTTGCGGTGTTTGGGGCCAACGCCCCTCAAACCGGATGTTGAACCATGTCACCTCAATACAAATCTTAAAACTGATTCTCTAGGAAGTCTGAGTAAATATGTGAGTCAGATGTAGTGTGTTTGTGCTATAATACAACAGATTATAATAAATGCCGCATGTGTAACGGTTAATGTTGTAATGTGGGAGATTTTATCCATTTCAATCACTGAAGGCTATAAGGTATTAAAGGCACAACACAGTGTAATGTAAAACATTTGTTCACATAGTAAATACCAACACAGAACATGTTTAATCGATTTTTTCAACTCTAAACTATTGTTGTATGGAGTACCAAAGCTGTCATTTATAAATACAGTAAATGAATGAATGAATTCTGGAGATTAATATTGTCATTAATTTGATTCTGTCTTTTTTTATATATAGCTTTGTATGTATCAATTTGTTTATTTGCTGTTTTATTCATTAATTCCTTCTTTTTTGCATTTATTTTTTTTATTTTTTTATTTCCTCCATAGAATAGTTTAGTTTGTTTAGTTTATTTCTTACAGGGACCATGCACAAAATGCATTACATTAATCACTTAAAAAGGGAGAAGATTAATAATTTCCATCTACAGTAGTGGTGCAAGAGTTCATATGAGTAACTGATTAAATTATTTACAGATGATTGACAAAATGAAGTGGCGACTATTTTGATTTATAGTTATTATAAAACTATATATTTCATCTTTGGACTGTAAGAAACACATAAGCGATTTTAAGATGAAGTCTTGAGCCGACTAACTCCTAAACGTTTTCATTTTTCACAGTTCAATTGACATTTTATTGACCACAGATCAATTAAAAAAAAAATAAATAAATGAGAAAGTAGCTGACAGATTATTAAAACGGGAAACTAAAATCTTTTGGCTTAAAAGGTGCATCTTAGAGATTTGCTTGATGCCGAGTTCAAGCCAGTAGCTTAACTTCCAGTAGCTTATTAACTGTCTAATATTTATATATTTTAAGACTTTATTTTTAAAGCCAGCAAAATAAATACACAAAGGATTTGATGTGTGTCCTATGTTCCTGGATGAATGGAGATAATTGAGAAGTCTGGGAGTAAGGGAACAACATTAGGTGTCTGTGAAGGTTCTCAGTCATCCAGGTCACGGTATATCCAAAAAAAAGCGTTTTTAAAAAAGGGCAACTGGACTTAGAGTAGAGTTTTTTGAGACGATGTTTCACCACGCATCCGAGTAACTTCTTCAGTTCTAAGGTACTGGTGGGAAGTTTGAGGGTTAAGTACCTAACCCTTAATGGAAATTAGCTGCACCAGTTTCTGGTTGTTTACACAACAAGGAAGTAATTGGAAGAAGTTTCCTATTTAAACCTCAAACTTCCTACCAGTCCCCTAGAACTGAAGAAGCTACTCGTATGAGTGGCGAAACGTCTTCTCAAAAAAAAAAAAAAACTCTACAAGTCCAGTTGCGCTTTTTTTAAAACACTTTTTTGGATAACAACATTTTTAGTTTAGTTTATAGGTATTTGCGTTTTTTCAGAGAGGGTTCCTAAAAATGTAAAAAGCGAAAATAATTTTTAAAAATCTTTGCATTTTGTGACACACTTTGAATTGTGACCTGAGTATATCTAAACACTTCTAAAATAGAAAAAGTGTGATAATAAATGGCTTAAATAATGACTAATTTGTGAAGAGAATACATTTAAGGAGTTTATTTTGGCAGCACCACAAACTACATTCTTTTAATTATTCAGTTGAACCTCTAGAGAGGATGTTGTGTGTGACGTGCGGGGGTCAGATAAGGGCAAACAAGGAACCCTCACATCACTGTCTGAGCGCATCCCTCCAGCAATCCCAAAACACATGATTTGCTCCGCATCGTTTCACACATGGTCACACAGAGGCACAGATGTAGATTTTCTAGAATGTGCAGCAGCTCGTATGATCACTGGGAGTTGTGCTGTTCGGCCCCGTTGTAAGTTCTCTGAGCTCCTCATCTGTGAGCCTTGTGTTTACAGAGGCAGGAAGGTGGAACCTCGGGGAGGAAGGAAGGAAGAAAAGGCAGGCAGGCTATTAAAAGTCGGTCGGTTTTTCTGGCGTTAATGACAGACCCAGACCTTGGCCTTCCATCCTTGCGCTGTTTGTGTTCAAAGAAAAATAAAAAAACCCACAGCAACCTTCATGTGTGGCTCTCTCGGGGTTTAGTATAGTAACTCCAAATCAACTCTTCGCTCTTGTTTTCCAGCAAGAGGAGGAGTGTCAGCGCATACCTCAGCCAGCTGAAGGTAAGAGGTTAAGCAAACGCCCTCTCTGACTCTCACTTGCTCTCTATGGCTGCCTGTTATAGCTGCATATATGCATGCTGAGTGTGAGCAAAGAAATTCATGCAGAGTAACTGTGGTGTCTGCTGGGCTGCTGCTGTGTGTGTTTGTAGATGTTTGGTGGTCGGAAAGAGATGGACTCACTGAAGAAGGAGCTGGAGGAGGAGCTGAAGCTCAGCACCGAAGACCTGAGGAGCCACGCGTGGTACCACGGACCCCTGAACCGAGAGGTGCACATTAGACCACGCTGTATTTACACTTAAAAGATATGTTTCGTGCACACACAGTAAAAGAACGTGCTATTGTCTGGGAGATATTTATATGCAAATGTTAAGGTAACATAAAGGAGACTGCAAACTTTTTGTCTTTGCTAATCTGGTTCTGTACAGAGAGGTTAAAATCTAAGCTCACAAAAAACAACTTCCCTGTGTCTTGATCTCACTTTGAGTTTGCCAGGCGCTCAGTGAAGACTTAAAGGGGAACTACTGTTTTTTACAACCTGGACCTTATTTCTGGCTTAAAATACGATTGTTTACTCACCCATATAACTTTTGCATCAGTCCTTCGGGAGATATTTAGATCTGCGTATATCCATATAATGGGAGTGACTGGGGCACCGAAATGCAGCCTCTAAATAGCAACATGGCTGAATATTTTTCCGATTCCGAGGTTGGTTCCGAACCATAGCAGTAGCAAATTACAGGTAAACAAGCCGACCGTCACGGGTGCGCGCGGCGCTCAGAGATGACATCGTCCAGGTCAGAAGACATCATCCAGATGATGATAACAGGTAACTCCTGACTCAATGGGGAATAACACAGGCGTACGATAACAAAATATTGGTGAAATGAACGAGTTTCACAGCAGATAATGCGTTATTTAGAGGCTGCGTTTCGGTGCCCCAGTCACTCCCATTATATGGATATACGCAGATCTAAATACTTCCCAAACGACTACAAATGACGCAAAAGTTATATGGGTGAGTAAACAATCGTATTTTATGCCAGAAATAAGGTCCAGGTTGTAAATAACAGAAGTACCCCTTTAAGGAAGTCACTTCTCCTAACTAGGAAATAGTCTGGCTTCTATCATTTTGTTATTCTTACACTTCAGTTTGGATTAAACAAACAGACAAAGAACATTAAAGTGTAACACATTGAGACTGAGTGCCGGCTGGCAAATGTTATTACATTCAGACAAAACCACTCTTGTTTTTCCCCTCATATATACGCTGAGCTAGACTAAACCAGCTGGTGTTTGCCAGCATATTAGGCACATTATCATCTTATATCTAAAGCAGTCTAATTTAATAGTTCTGCAGTAAATCAGTCCTCATGGAAGATTTTGTGGAAACCTATTACAAGAAGCCCACAGACTTTGGTGTCATTAAAAGCTGAACTTTATGATAGAAGATCCATGACATTTATGAGTTTAGACGTTATTAGGTTCAGCTCTAACTGGCGTCTTAGTGTATTATCTACAGGTTTAACCTCTTGTGAACCTCCCAGCTGACAAGTTGACCTGCTGACTTGTCTTCAGGCTGCAGAGTCTCTGCTAGAGAGAGACGGAGACTTCCTGGTACGGGACTCGAGCTCTGCCCCGGGGGACTATGTTTTGAGCTCCTTTTGGAAGAATGGCCCCATGCACTTCAAGATCATACGAGTGGTCCTACGACCCAAAAAGGTTTGTGTTATTGTGACAATAATTCACTGGGCTACAATACCAAATGTCCTTGTTCTTATTATGTTGTTAAATGACCCCCTTATCCGATCACCACGGGCCCTGGGAACCGGATGTTGGCACTGTTATAAGTTAAACAGTTATTAGAAATTAAAATTAACTTGTGACGCAATACCTTTTTTGACACACTCCTAAACAAATGTATGTAAATCAGTAAGTCATCAATAAGGCAATGCCTTACGATGGCACCAACAACTTAAACCTCATTAAGTACCAAAACTGAATCAGCAGTCCTCTGGATTCTGAACACAGGATGAATTGCTCTGTTCAATTTCTTTACATTGTACATAATAAACCTAGATAACCTAGATTTTTTTAGAAATCCATCAAAACCTCATTACTCAGCATGTTTCTGCATGTTTCAAACAACATGTTCTATCTGTTTCCCCATAAAGCATTGGAAGTTGGGCAGAAATAATTAGTGATTAACTAAAAAAGTGGTGATTGTCGATAGGTCCCTATTTAAAGAGCATCACATCCAAACTGAGGCTTTCTAAGCTAGAATACCTTCCTATTTAGCCTCTTGGGAGAAGATTTTTGTTTGACCGATGCTTTAAAGGCTTCGCTTTATCCATTATGTGTTCCTCCATCTGTTACCGCAGGGCTACTCCCGGGAGCTGTTCCAGTTCGAGGAGGATCGCTTCGACAACGTGCCCGCTCTCATCCGATTCTACGTGGGCGATCGGCGGCCCATCTCCCAGGCTTCAGGCGCCGTGATCTTTCACCCGATCACGCGGACCCTTCCCCTGCGTGTCATCACCGAGCGACAAGCCGAGCAAACAGGCAGCGGCAACAGTAGGGCTGCGAGGGGAGAAAAACAGGCCGAAAACGACAAAAGACGCAGCTTCTGTTCGGCACACAGCGACACACTGCAGGTCATAAATCCACTGCTGAGGTGGGATGTAGAGCACATGCACAACTAAACGTATGAAGTCAAATGGATGCAAATGAACATGCTGCTGAATGTTATGTATTATTTGTGGTAGGAGTGGAAGTCAGCCGGCTAACCTGGAGAACGTAGGACGGAGGCCTTCTCTTCAGTCTGCACAGTCTGACAGCAACCTACGAACTGGTAGCGTATCTTAAACATGCAGCATGCGATCCACTAACCTCTAATGCCGCGTCCCAGCACCGTGATGGCTGCTCGACAATTAACGTGTGAACAGAGCTGCTCAAGTGCAGCTTTCTTTAGGACATTTTTAAAATGCAGGGTCTCCTCCAGCTCACTTCACTAAAATCTGAAATTAACTTGTGAATGCATGCACCAGGATTATGTATAAAATCAACGTGAAATTATAATTTACTTTATGCAGGTGCAGTGCACAAAAAAGTACCTTCTATGGTTTTGCCTTCTGCTCAAATGAGCTGATGCAAGTAATACAGATACAAACTTAATAAAGGCAACACCAGCACGTAGGATTTGTTGCCGTATTAACTGTGAGTGAGCAGCTAACTTGTTTTTAACATATATATTTTTAAGACAGAATTCACACATCAAAGTGTGTTTTCAGGCCATGGGGATCTACTGTTCAGGCTGAAAAATAATGTGTAAAGCCTTTTGTGGCTCTAGAGGGAGCTGCACCACCTCTGATAAATTGTGTTCTATAAGAAAGTAGTAAGTTTACCATATTTACCACTATAGCCCACTACTCATTTCTGCTTTATCTTTATTAAGTCACTGCTAGATTAACATACCAGCATCTCTGACTCAACTGTTTCACTGTGGGTGACAGTGAGGACCGGTATTCTGCTGACTGAACAAGGAGTTTAGTTTAGTGTTGGCAACTCTATAAGAGTCAGACCCCTACATTGGAGATCGTGGGCTTGTTATGTCATTGTATAAGTTGGATGATAGGTAGCAAGACACTGGATTTAAGGTAAATTGGAGAAAATGTCAGTTTTACCAAGAGAATTTATTAAAAAAAATCATATTTATTGTGTCAAATGCCCTGCTTAATATTTTTTTTTTGTGTCAAAGCAATTTGTTCATGTGTGCATTAAAGGGAAACTACTGTTTTTTACAAACTGGACCTTATTTCTAGCATAAAATTCAATCGTTTACTCATCTATATAACTTTTGTGTCATTTGCACTTGTTCAGGAGATAATTAGATCAGCGTATATCCATATAGCGGGAGTGATGGGGTTTAGCACTAGCATACGATAACAAAATATTGTTGAAATGAACGAGTTTGACGGCAGATAATGCGTTATTTAAAGGCTGCGTCTCGGTGCCCCAGTCACTCCCACTATATGGATATACTCAGATCTAAATATCTCCTGAATAAGTGCAAATGGCACAAAAGTTATATGGGTGAGTAAACGATCGTTTCTGGCATTTTATGCCAGAAATAAGGTCCAGGTTGCAAAAAACAGTAGTTCCCCTTTAATGTTAGTGAAACGATCCAATTCATGTGAGCCAATAAATCTTTGTCATAGTTGTTTAAACAATATGATTAATATTCTTAAACTTGTTATTCACTGTCAATGTCACGACTCCTCATCAGGTGTCCCGCAGAGCTCTCCGTCAGAGGACACCAGCCCCGCCCCCATCTCCCCGGTGTTTCGCACGGGCAGCGAGCCCCTGCTGAGCCCACGACCAGGACAAACCCGGCCCTGCTATCCAGGTAACAGAGCAGATATGAGCACATGCACCTCTTCGCCTGAGATACGCAAGACTCAAGCTCAGATCTAACGCTGCACCCGCAGGTGGTGGTGTTACTTTGCGAGGTTCGGACGGGCAGCTGCATCCCAGAGCTCCTCCCAAACCTCTCCGAGTGTCCACCGTGTTCCCCAGCGCCACGCCGCCTCCACCCACAGGCCGAGACAAAGACCCCAGCTCTTTGTACGATGAGCTGGTCATACAGGTAAGTTGTGGAAGCGAAGAAAGCCTTAGAGGCTACTGTTAAATCTTCCCTGGAAACTTTATAATGTTGTTGTGTTCAGGTACCACAGTCCCAGCGGAAGGGTCACGTGGACCGACTGCGTGCAGAGGAGAAGTGGCAGAGCCGAGCACGACTCACAGAGACTTCCTTTGGATTTTTAGAGGCCCAGAAGAATGAGGCATCATCACAGCTGCCGTTTGACAAAGAGCTCCAGGGGAAGGCAGCGCAGGAAGCGGAGGATTGGCATTTTGAACGGCCACATGTCCGTGTGACTAATATTTACTTTACAGTTTGTCGGTTTGCTTCTGTTTTGAGTAGATGCAGAGGTCAGTGGCCAGAACGGCTTGTGCTAGTTGTACCAAACATGGATACACAAACACACCTCATTTTTATTTATTTTTTTCTGCTCAGATTCTTATCATACTCTTAAAAATGTTGGATTGGTGTAATCCATGACGGTGCCATCGTGTCTGTACTAAATTAAACAAAGTTGCATGTTGCTGCAGGCAAAAGAGATTAAGCTTCCAAATTCACGTTCAGTCGCTGCTCTGTCACATATATTTTACGGGATCCCACCTTCTCAAAAACGTTGTTATCTAACTGAATACTTAATGGTCTCGTACGGTTGATCTACCATCTTTTTTAGACATTTCAAACCATAGACTGTATATAAATATGGACAATGTGTCTCAGAATTCCTTGCATTGACCAAACTAACGTTATTTTCCTGTGGATATGGGCAGCACTATCTTGCGACTTTGTAGCCAGAGTCTGCGCAGTGCGGTCCGAGAGTAGAGCCACGTGAAGCAGCGATATCGATGACTCGACTACACTTACTCCAGACTTACACGCATTTTCGTTTAATTAATATTGCGCTCAGCTCTACCTCCGCCCATTACAAGAAAATGTTGGATTAAACACTGTAGCTACTTGTTTTGAATTTTTTTTACAACTGTCATGGGACCGCTTTACAGAGCGGTTGGCATGTCACATCCTGTTTCTAAAGCGTCAAATAACTAAACTAAAACGAAACTTGTCCAAAGAATTAACACTTGAACATGCATCAACATTATATTAACTACTTAAAATGAAAGAAATCATCCTTGAAAAAAATATATTTTACTTGTATTTTAGTGTTTTAGTTTGACCCAAGTCCCGCCCACTAACATGGAGGGGGTGGAGCTTATGACCTATACTGCAGCCAGACACCAGGGGGAGCTCTACTTGCTTTGGATTCACTTTAGAGAAGCAGCTCCTCCGTCCATCTTTATATACAGTCTGTTGCAAACATAGTCGAGAGATAATTGTAAGCTTAAGTTTGTCGCTTGCTGCATTTGTATTACCTTGCAGCCGTAATGTAGCACCAACAAAAATGAATGCCGAGTTTACTCAGTTTGAGCAGGTGTCGAGTTTTTAATATCAAATTCAAGTAAGGGCCAACAACAATTAATATTTCCTCTATGTACCTCTAGGCAAAGTGGAGGAAATGATGCGCAATAATTCTAGGATATGCACCGCTTTTAAAGATCATGATTAAGAAAATCTGATCAGGAAGTAAATGTTAAACAATGAGCAATGTGAACTACACAGTAGATCATCACAAAAGTAAACTGTCCACTTTCCAAACCACTTTGAGAGTCTAATTACTGACCTACTGCCTTTTCAGTAACGTTGTATGTGACGGTTTGTAACAGCGGTCTGCTTAATGTAATTATTATTATTGGGATATTATATCCTCAGAGTATATTCAAGCAGAGTGGTGTACTAATGCACATGTGTCTCCATCCCAGGTTGAGACAGTGTCATGTTTCCAGTTGGATCAGTTTGAGTCGCTGCTCTTACCGGAGAACAACCGACCTCTGGAGCCCAGCGTCCTGCTGGTGCTCAAAGAGCTCTTCAACCGCACAGATGCAAACACCACCGCTCTGCACATGCTCAATGTAGACTGCCAGGTAGCCTCCCGGCCCACTGTTAACCCTCTTTAAGAGGCTTCTGTTGCTGGTTTATGTTTTAGAGTACTTGTAATGTTAAAGTTGAGACATATTTTTAGCTGGGGTCACTATGAGCAGTGGTTTGTAACCCAGTTCCCAGATGTTGTCAGATGCTCAGATGAACTGGATTTTAAGCCTGACTTGACATGGATTTATCATCGTTGTGGCGCTGCAGGTTGCACGCATCGTTGGTGTGACTGACGAGCAGAGGAGGATTATGGGAGTCGACTCGGGGCTGGAACTTGTCACTTTGCCTCACGGACACCAGTTACGACAGGATTTGTTAGAGAGGTACATGCAGCTGGCACACTTCATATAAAAAAGATGTATGAATAGATAGATTGATTCACCTGATTTACAAAACATTTCTTCCTTGCTGACGTTGCCCACGAAGATATGAAGGTTAGCATTCTGGTATTTAGTAGATGAGTGGATTCAAGTTGATTTTTTGAATACCAAAAAATAATTTTGGGTGGTTACTAATTGGAAGTGAAAAGCTCACATTCAGTCGTTTAATCTTTCATTTCTTAGGCATCATCTAATCGCGCTGGGAGTCGCAGTGGACATCCTGGGCTGCACAGGCACCGTGAGCCAGAGAGCAACTGTATTACACAAGATAATCTTATTGGCCCAGGCGCTGAAAGACCACGCTCACAACCTCTACTCCTTCTCAGCCGTGATGAAGGCTCTGGAGATGCCTCAGGTGGTGTATTTGTGCTCTCTCTTTCTGTGTGTGTAAAATCATGCAAAGTGAAAACTGGCTTAGAATTGCTTACACATGCCTCATATTTGTGCACGTGTGCAGATAGAGCGACTGGAGATGACGTGGCGATCGCTGAGGAGGAACCACACGGAGAGTGCGGTGCTATATGAGAAGAAACTCAAACCCTTCATGAACTCGCTGAATGAGGGAGACGGTGAGTGGCTGTGCTGTTTGAGAGCGTTTATCTTGTAGCTGATACCGATGAAGTAAAATCCATCTTGAAAATGCAGGAGAAAAAAAAAGTGTTAAGATTAGAGCAGTGTTTATCGTCCCTGGAATTTGTAAAACATTAATTTGTGGTAAACTTGCATGTGATATCCTTTTTGATGCATAAAATAGTCAAAACAGATAAGAGTGGGTCAGCTGCTCATAAGCCAGCATTAGAAAGGTAAAGTTTATTCAGTTTATCAGTTGAAATCGACAGTAAAGTACCATTAAATTGGAATTACCGTTTTTTTACAACCTGGACCCTATTTCTGGCATAAAGTACGATCGTTAAGTCACCCATATAAATTGGTGTCATTTGGAGTCGGTCGGACAATATTTAGATACAGTGGAGCATTATCTGCCGTTATTAGAGGAACCAGGTTATTATTAGGAGCTCGTTGAAAGGAGGATGCGGAGGCAGAGAGAGGAACAGCTGGCCAAAGAACAACAAACCGCTGCATGTCCACGAATAGATAACGGGTAACTCTGGACTCAACAGGGAATAGCACTAGCGTATCATAACAAAATATTGGTGAAATTAATGAGTTTTGGGCAGATAATGCGTTATTTAAAGGCTGCATTTCGGTGCCCCATTCACTCCCACTATACAAATAACACCAAAGTTATATGAATGAGTAAACGATCGTATTTTATGCCAGAAATAAGGTCCAGGTTGTAGTTCCCCTTTAAATAATTATAATTATACAGTTCTGAATATTGGCAGACTTTTAATTTGCTTTGAAAATAATGTTTCAGATAGAAATATGTGATTGAACTGATGTGACACAATCTCAAATCTGACTCCAGCACAACTCCCTGATCGTTATGTAGCTATTTACTGAGACATACACTAACTGATGTCAGATTATTAGGTACACTAGTGAAAACAAACGCATTCTAATAATAACCAGTCCTGCTCTAAATCTTACCTTCACAGATTTTTTTATGTTGAAACAGCGTCAGACTGATGGTAATTCAGGCCTAGCCCACTGACTGAATTGTCTGCTAGATACACAACACAGTAGAGTTCATTAGTACTACGAAACGCAGCCTCAAAAATGAAAACACAGTTGGAAGATTTTGTGCTGGACTGTTCATTTTCACTACTGTAATCTAATGAACTGGCAAATGAGTAAATATTCACTTATTTCTTTGGCATTTTTATCATATATGTCCGTTTGAATGAAACCGAATTCAACCGAGTTTTGAGAATTTGGGGGACTACTTTTGTTCGAACAACTGAAGCCTCGACGGATCTGAATAAGATCATCTTTCATTTTGTACACAAGAATAAAGATATGTAAACAAAAGTTATTGCACAGATTTTTTTACAGATGTTACCGTTTCTGTTGAAATGTCGGCGATAAATGTCCCGGCAGCAGCAGCAGTAGCAGTCCCAGACACATTTCTACAGCCATACATCATGTATGAATATGATAGGCAGAAGGAGAAGTTGTTCATATCAGACTGTATTTATACTACACCCTGGTGGTGGTATATTTACTTTCAAGTGTGCCCTGTTACACAATTACTTAACTTTAAATTTTGATATTTTAATATAAGAATCAATTCGCAGAACATTAAGAAACTGATCACAAGTACATATTTTTGAGTTGAGCTGAGGCTCAACCATTACATGGAATTTGTGACATAACTTGAGGCATTTTCCTCTGGTGCCTCAAAAGGCTTTCCGCATGTTTTTACTCCCCAACTCCTCCAAACACACATTGACGTCCCAAAATGAGCCTAAAAGATAGAAATACCTTGTCACTACATACCGGTTTAATCAAGTGCTTTTTATTTATTTGCCTGTAGATTCTGTAGTCCAGGGTCCCACAGCGATGCCACACCTGGTTCCTCTTCTGATGGTGATGGAGGGCGAGGACCCAGTGGAGGACAGCGAGCGAGGCTGTCAGCTGCTCTACGACGTCCTCCAGTCGGCTCGCAGTGCCGCGTTGCACGCCAAAGATTATCAGAAGCACGCGCACTCTCTGCTCATGGGTACGCACATCCATCTCCATGAAACGGTGAAAAGAGTATTCCCTGAGCAAGTTGCTTTCAGCCCTCTTGGGAGCGCCAGCTTCCTCCCACCATCCAAAGACATGCTCGTTAGGTTAATAGGTGATTCTAAATTGGCCGTAGGTGTGAATGTGTGTGTGAATAGTTGTCTGTCTCTCTGTGTTAGCCCCGCGATAGACTAGCGACCTGTCCAGGGTGTACCCCGCCTCACACTCAATGACAGCTGGGATAGACTCCAGCCCCCCTGCGACCCTTCACAGGACAAGCGGTTACAGAAGATGAATGAATGAATGAAGTGCTCTTTGAAGTTTGAGGAAAATTGGAGCATGTGAAGTAAACACAGGCTGAGGCAGGAAGTTTAACCTATCCTACTCCAGAACGGTGTAGACTGCGAACATGATGCACCTTATCTGATCAAATGTTGGTCCCTGTTTCAGGAGGAGGCTGGGAGGCGGTGCCGGAGCTGCTGGAGGCTTTCCGGACAGAGTTCGCCCTGCGGCTGTTCTGGGGTCAGCTGGGGGCGGCGGCGGACAAAAAGGAGCGCTATGAGAAGTTTGATAAGATCCTCTGCGTCCTCTCGGATAAATTGGAACCTGTGGAAATGACCCCACAGCAGCCCGACCCTTTAACCTGAGCCTCGGAGGAGTGAAATCAGCGCTTTCTTCACTGGAGGAAAATAACAGATGGAGGGAAAAGGGATTTTTCCTTTACTTGCTGAGACTTGAGAGACTCTACGTTGAGCTTGTGAAATATGAGAATTTTTACTGGAATGTGAAAAAGGGGGCAACTTTGGTTCATTTTCCCTTTTTCAGGATGAAATCGTTTACCCATAAACTAGGATGTGTTTACAGATTGTACATTTTACATTGTTTTTTATGAATCCAAACCACTCACTGTATGCTTGACAATACAAAGGACCAACATGGACATTATTGTCATTAGAAACTGATTTTCATCTCAGTGTTTCTAATAAAATTAATAAATTGTGTTTATATGTTAAAAAACAACAGACAAATGTTTTTTCTTTTTTTTTCTCACTTTATGATACATGTAAATACAGACATCTTCTTTAGAAAATGGATCATACAATAATACCCTTTAAAAGGTGAGAAAACATTTACTAGTGCAGGACAGAGTGGTACAAGAAAGAGATGAGTAAACCTTGGCTCAGTGAGAGAGAGAGATTTTAAAACAGATTTTAAAAGTGCTTGATCACGCTTTGCAGTGATCCAGTGAGGAGTAGAAACTTTTTTTTGAATTTGGCTGAATAAGATTTCGTCTTCGAAAGCTTCCAAAAGGAAAGGTAAGATTTAGACGCTCAGGAGGCTCAAAACAAGAAACGGACGCTGTGTAAAAACAGAATATGAGAAACTTAAGGAGGAACCAGCTGATTATCGGAAATGAAACCGCTCCGGTCACAGCCGTGCAAATTTGAAAACAGAAAGTGGAGACTGAGACGCTTGAATGTTCAGATTTAAGATCGTCCCTGAAGCCGCGCGAAGGCTGAAACCGATTCCCAGTTCTAAAATAATGTGTGACAGGTTTTTCTTTGCATTGAACTTTGAATTTGTTTCTGCCCTCCATTGTGCTTTTCCTTTAATTTTGTCAAAGCCTAAAATCTTAAGCAAGTTTCCTTTTATAATTTGACTATAGTATAAAAATTTTATATATCACATGGACTAAATGGACAGGTTTGCATTTTTTCAAGTCTCCCTTCACGGTGCTCACATGGCCTTTAGATCACTGAAACTTGTTTTACATGCTGCAATTTGTCCTTATCTTTACAGAGTTCCCTTCTGAATGCACGTCAGAAAAAAGTCCTTGACTTGTTTAAAAAAAAAAAAAAGGTAAAGTTTGGTATGAAGCTCCAGAGTTTATCTTTCTCTGCTAAGCTGTGGAGTGCTGTACCACAAAGGAGGATCAGCTTTAGCAGAAATACCACGGCATCATGTTAATTTTAGGATGGATTTTGTCCTTATCGCTCATGTTGAAAACAAATTAGCATTAGGCTCGAAAGATAACCCCAAGAAAACCTGTTCTGCTCTTACGGGCACTTCTACTTTCAGACATACAAAATACAGACCTGTCCTCCCACCCATCTATCGTTAAAAACATACTGAGCACTCTCCACGGAGTAGTGGTTTTCATCCAGTTAAAAGTCACAAAACATCATCACAATAATAAAAGTAAAAGTCACAGTATCCTGTCAGACAAGGGGGGAGGGGGTTTGAGCAGAGAGTGTTGCAAAAAGGAAAAAGTTCAGCAGGTTATTAGAATTGGCAGTGGGGAAAAGTCAAGTGGGCGGATATAGGAATTGCCGTATAAACAATTAATGTTGAATACGTAAGAGGAGTCGAAGGGTTCATGGCGTACATTCAAAAAGGTTGTTTAGGTTTTAAAAGAGCCGAAATCTATAAAGTTCAGACGTTTAGAGGCGGCGTCACCTGCCACAGCGAGCACAGACGGCGAGAGTGTATGAGATCGCAATCAGCCTTGATGGCGAGCTTTATAATCGCTCACTTTCATCCCGCCACGCGAACATCAGTGGCCGAGATAAAAGATGCAGAGAACAGCTCCAATTATCCTGGATGACTTTGTATTCACCTCTGGCTCTCGACTTCTATGGCGAGCTCTGCGGCGGAAGTTAGGGAGATAATTTGACGTAGGACGAAGGTATATAGCCCTCCTCTCCATTGGCTCTGAGCACTCTCATCCATCCGTCTCCTTTATCCTCCTCCATTACACTCAACTGCTCTCCTTCTGTGATGGATATGGTGCCCTCGCTGTTGCCTGCACACACACACACACACAAACACAAAGTGACAGATGCATAAAAGGGCTAAAAAGAGGTATATATATTTATGAATGAGTTGAGTGTGAATCATAAAATGTACCTTCAAAGGTGTACAGAGCCGTGCACTGCCCGACAGGAGTTTCTAAGTCGTCAAATTCGTCATCGAACTCCGTGTAGATGTTCTGAGACTGGTCAGCTGTGACACTGGAGACGCACATTTAAAAAAAAAAAAAAAGTCACAACCTGTTTATATAGCATCAAATAACTTAACTGAAACGAAACTTATTCAAAAAAGTTACACTTGAACATGCATCAACATTATATCTACTACCTAAAATGACAGAAACCATCTTTGGAAAAAAATATTTCAAATGTATTTTAGTGTTTTAGTTTGGTCCAAGTCCCATCCACTAACATGGAGGAGGTGGAGCTTATGACCTATACTGCAGCCAGACACCAGGGGGAGCTCTACTTGCTTTCGCTTCACTTTTGAGAGCAGTTCCTCCATTCATACTATGATTTAAACCTTTCAGACGACTTGAAGATTGATCAGTTTGGGGTCTAGTGAAGTTGAAAGCCAGGTCAACACCTTGTGCTGTTCTTTATGTTTTGTTACTTGTTCCTAAACGTTTTTGTGTGTGTGTCTGGGGTGTCTGGTCTGGTCTAGGTGGGTGGTACATGTCTAAGTAACATCCACACAAATGCCAGGTCAATCTGCAAATGTATTTCACAAAATGTCAGACCATTCCTTGATTTACAGTCCTTACCCGTGTCGAATATTGTTGTTGATGGTGTTGGAAGAATCCTCTCCACCAACTGCTTCCGACAACCACGTCTGTTACGGACAAGTAAATAGATCAGTACGTTGTAGTCAAATACCTGAGTACTGTGCGGTATTAGCATGCGGTGTGATAACCTCGTATTTGGCGAGCTCCCCCCTCAGGCGGCCAAGGTTGTGGGTAGTTTCTGTGATCTGAGGCTCCAGACTGGAGGGGTCTCCCATCTGTGGATTCTGCTCATAGACGCCCTTCATCTTCTCCAGTGCCTCACTGAGGTCAGACAGAGAGGAGGGGACAGTGTTATTGTTTAGGAAATGCAAGCGCTGATTAAGGAAGTCTCCCTCTTGTGCAGCGCTGCTGATAAGGACGGGATGGATGGGCAAGTGTTTAGAAGCTAAGAGGACGTGTTGAATTACTGAGTGTGGCATTAGAGACGTCAAGCATTAACAACAAACAGCTCCAACTATTTCTTTATGGACCTTTTTTTTTTACAAACTGTCAAACAATGTTTTCCCTAAACTGTGGCACAAAGTTCCTGTGTGATTTAAGACAAAACATTTTCAAATAGTCTCAACTTTAATTTGGGTACATTCAGAACAACATAGAAAAACAAATGTGTAGGAGATATAACTTGGCCACTACATGTTTCTTTGGCCTCTGTTTGTCATTTCACATGGTTCATTGATAGTCAAGTGAATTTCTTCTAATTCAAATTCAGTTCAATTTAATTGACACCAATCAGACATAACATTATGACCACCTTCCTAATATTGTATTGTGCCTCCAAAACAGTTGTGACTCATCAGAGAATGGACATGGGCCTTCTGAGGGTGTCCTGTGGTGTCTGGTAACAGGATATTGTTAGTGGGGAGCCTTTGAGTCCTGTGGGTTGAAGGGAGGGGCCTCTGTGGATTATCCCACGGATACTTGATCAGTTTGGGATCTAGTGAATTTGGAGGCCAGGTCAACACCTTGTGCTG
>JASGAT010387201.1:0-10773 GCA_030220025.1 Chelon auratus
AGCACTGTTTTTGCCATCCAGCTGGTCCTATTGCAACAGGATAGTGATGAACACAGCAGTGGTTTTTATACTTTTCCTCCTTAAATAAGATTTGGTTCAGGTGACCACCTAATCAGTACCTCATTACGCAGAATGAGGTGTGCTTGTGTTGGAAGACGCTGGAATGGAATGCCTGTCATACATGTAGAGATGCTGATTTCAGAAAAAAATGCAGTGGTCTCTTAATTTTTTCCAGAGCTGTAGTAATTAGTTAGATTACTCGTTATTGAAAAAAATAACGCCGTTAGTAACGCCGTTTATTTTAACGCCGTTATTCCCATCACTGGTCACGACACATTCCTAAATGGGTCATGGATCTATTCCTTAGCATTACTTGGATGCTTTAGGCAGGCAAGCTCTGCCTAAAGCAAAGCCAAGTGACACACCAGCCGTGATAAAGACGGTCAAGCCACTGTCCCTCTCCCTTCCAAGGTTCCCCACAGTTCCAGGTTGCGTTGAATGGAAACAATTAATCTGCCAACTTGAAGACAGTTGTTGCTTGCACACGATGTATCCTGGTACATGTAAGCAGTGCAACAATGGCTGTGCAGGCAGGTCATCTTAGAAAACTCACATTTCTGTGTGAATATAACACACAGAGGAATGTATTGCCTCAGTTGACTACATAGCCATCAACACATTGGATAGTCACATAAAAAAGTGTGTAGTTTTCCCTTTAATGAGGTTGGCTTCTGTGAACTTTGGAGGAACACCAAATTAGTTTTAACCCAGTTTCCTTTGTGAGCACAGAAGAAGAAGAAGAAAATGATTTGATAAGAATATTTATTTAAAGACTTCAGTTCTTACAGAAATAGTAATTTTAAATGAATCAATCCTTTGTGGCTTCCGTATTTCCTATTAGAACAGTAAAACCTGTGCTGTCATATCACTAACCTCAAGAACAACATGTATCTATGGACAAATCACCTCTGATTGGTCTTTGTGTACTCACAAGCATCATGCAAAAGTCATGAACTGCCCCCTGAGGGCTGAAGAAAAAAATAAATAAAAGAAGATGAACAGTTTATTTTCAAATACAGAGCTGTAGTCACTTTTAAAATGGCTTTATGATGCTGAACGGAAGATTGGGAAGATTACTCCCAGCCGAATGATTCTGTCCGCTCAGAGCGAGACATGTTTGGGTCATTCTTGTTCTTATTCACGTCACTTCAACCTTGCCGTCTGAGAGAACAATACTGAAATGAGTCTGACTGAGAAGCGGCCATGTACCAAAACAGTAACAAAAAGTCGTAGAAGAAAAATCTGTCATAAAAAGAAATATCTGAAGGCATTACACAATTCCAGTGAGATTGTTAAGGCAAAAAAGTTCTCTAAAATACCACGCAAAGATGTCACAGTACAAGTAAATGTCGCTTAAACCCAAGATGTGCATCGCTGTTAGAAAAAAAGAAAAAGAATCTACACATGCGATGTCTAATGCATGCTATAAAAAAACATCAGGATAAAACAGGATACTCGTCACAAGCATTCCATTGAACCACTTTGTCGATATCATAATTTACAGCACACGGCGTTCATGTCATATTTGTGAAGATTACACAGGCGTTCATATGGCCTGGCATGCTGACATGCTACCGCCTCAGCAGAGTGACGTGGATGCAACAATGATCGGAGGGAGGCAGCAAGGTGCAAGCCTACTCCATTAAAGCTGGTTTGACCACCAGTGGCTCTGGTTTTACACTGATATAGCCACAGAGGAACACGGACTTCACACATTGCAGGTTTGCTTGGACCTCCACTGGATTTCTTTAGCAACTGCATTCATTTACTCTTCCTGAGGGGGAACTCTGTGCACCCCAACAAAAAGATGTAATTGATTTCATATCTATACTGTACAGTGTAGAGGAACGTAGCAGTCATTTAATTGCATGATGTAGCTTTGTCTGGACTCAAGATTGTGTCTTGATAATTGGGTTGACATATTTACAAATTAAAAATAAATTGACTACTTGCTAATCCTCTTCCTCCGGCACTGATTCTTTAGTAATATCTTACCAACTGTTGGTATGTCAGGTCTGTTCAACATATGATTTCGTCACCTGTGCAAGCAGTGAAAGAGTTGGTTTGGATCTTTCTTTTTTTGGGGGCGGGGGGGTCCAAAATACAAGACCAATAGTTATTAGTTTACCATCTTATCAGTTTACCGTCCAACCAACAAAATTTGGGAACATTTACACTCAAACAGGGAAAGCAATCAGCTTTAGAATTACTTTTGTAATGTTAACTAAAACTGCACTGCACTATTAAAAATACGTACAAGTATATAATCCAAGCCATCACTTGGGGATATAAAGTACGATGGACCAAAATAACTTCATTACTCATCATCATGTCTATAACAAGGATCTTACACTGAACATAACACTGACTTTGTCTGGGTCGTGCTATACTTATAGTCTTTAAGCATAACATTGTATGTAAACATAATTTACATATTTAATTTATTTGTGCCTATAAAGTAAAAATGACAAGTCTACGTGTGTTTACGGGTGATCGAAACCAAGAATCCATTGTTCAAACAAAAGGGTAAGAATTTCGTAGTAGCCTTACAAATGATTAATTTTAAAAAATATACAGTTAGTGCTGTTTGAGAACAGAAGGCTTGGCAGGGACAGCAATAGTGCAAAGATCAGGGTTTAGCAAACAGTAAACTGGTTTTGATGCTGCAAAGAACCTTGTGTTTTTGGTCCTGTTTCTTTGATTGAGAAAAATGTTGGTCCAAGGGCCATCTTTGAGAATTTCCACATTAAAGTTATCACAAAATATTTAGTTTGTGTATATCATTATTGCCTGTCAGTGCATGTATTTTAATGAACACTCAGATCCAGACAAGGAGCCAACTTAATTCCAAATCTTCATGCATGTAATCCATTTCAAGTTGCCTCTGAGTTCTTGAAAAAAAAACAAAACAGGCTGAATAATAATCTTCTGACAGCTTCTCATGGCATGTGGAACCTACAAACCACTGTTTCTCTGACAAAACAAGCACGAAACCCTTATTCTTCACACAGCCTTCGCTGTTATGTAAGTATCATGCATGTTTCATATACAAATACATGTACTGGATGTACAGTATATGGGAGTGTGGGTGTGTGATGGAGCTGACATCTTGTCGTGATAAATAAATGAAAGGCCCTGCCTTGTGTTTAAGGAAGAGAGTCACAGAGTCGTGGCAGTTTGCTGCAAGTCAACTCTCCAGAAAGCAGATGTCTGATATATACAGGATATATATTTACAAGTACATATAAAAAGACTGTTCCTGCCTGATCTGGTCCAGTCTGGTGTTGTCCAGTCTAATGCCAGACTAGAGACCAGTGCTACATTGTGCAATTCGACCTCCCCCGTCATATAGAAGAGTATAAAATCAATCAGGACTACCTCTCCCCACATGGAGGGACCCTATTCAGTCAAACTGAATAACCAGTTTCTCTGGGATGAGACGCTACACTTAACAATACGTCAAATTTGGCAGAAGAAATCTTGCTACAGATTGTATTTGATCACTAGTTCTACTTTGAAATGTCTTTCACATACGAAACACACACCATTATGTAACGGTTGGCTTATAAAAAAATACAGGCCTGTCGTTCATGATTTAAATATGAATAACCTATGTATAAACATTAATAAGGCCTGTTAGTCATGATTTAAATATGAGTACAGGCCTCAGTATAAAATGTAATACCTATATGAGCAGTAAAGAAGCAGCATTACACATTCGGTAAAATGACCAAGAAAGGCAAAAAATTGTACAGTGTAGAAACGTCTGGGAAAACGTTTCACAAGCAGTTCAGAAGGAGACGTTCTAATCGAGCATCATCAGCCAAGAAGCGTTTTATGGTTTTGAGGCGTGAGTTCGGAAAAATGCTGTAAACCTTCTTTTACATTGACTGAATAGGGCCCTATAAATGACAGATAAAATCTACAGTATGCAGTACACAGATACAGTAAAACACTGTTCTTCACAAATTTACACGAATCTGAAAGGAACTCTGGAAACTGCGGCCGATGCAATAAGAAACTATTGTGCTTTGCTGAGAGTTACACTGTAGAGGTTTTATATTGTACAGCCATTAGTGAGCTAAAAATGATTGTACTATTACCTGAAAAACTGAGCTTTACTTATCAAATGTTCAACAGAAACGCGTGAAACATTTGTTGCCTCATTCTTTGGAGAGGACAGCAGCTGTTGATTAACTTGGATTTTAAAGAAGTCACAGTGGATTGCAGTGGTTGGCCATTTTAAGAAGAAAAGCTTGAAAAACTTCCATAGAAAAGAGGCATTAACTGCCAGCCATGTTAGCGAGAAATGAAAGCTGCGCAGGCTGGAAACCAGGTGAACTTCCAACACAACACGAATATATTGTAGCCGACAGTTGGTCTGGAGTTGCTCCGTTGGGAACTGATTATGCCCCTGGAAAGATTGGCCAGGTCAGTCAGATTGTTTGGTGGGGTTTATGCAGCGATGGACAGAAGAGAAGAGTTGATATTGCTTAAACGGCTTGGTTGATTGGTGGCATGACTATCCAACTGCACTGCGAGAGAAATTAGTCTATGCCTAGCTAGGAAGCCGTGGATTAAGATTTATTTTTGACATGCTCTATGAGATGCAGGAAATTGTGACCTTATCTATAAGTGGTGATTAATGTCCTTTAACACAAATAAATGGCTAATGATTAATGTCCTTTAACACAAATAAATGGCTAATGTGCTTCATCAAGACTGTGTGAGTGTTTGGCTTTAATCAGTTCAGCAAAATTTAAGGTGAGATATTTTCCCGGCAGAACTCTACTGATTTCAAACCAGAGAGCAGAAGCCAGACAACAGTTACAGACATTTACAATGGGAATGAACTGAAACTGTTTAAATTGTAAAAGAAGAGAGAAATACCTATCATGTATAGTAAGAAGATGCCGGAAAAGGTGAAATTACCAAGTATCGACCTTAAAAAGCTCTGGAAATTACTTGTGAGCAGAGACAATGGACTCTGCTTTAGCAAAGGAGTTTGGAGTGCACTATCTAGTGGAATCAACTGAAATGCACATATTGCATGAAAATTGCCGTATTGCCTATGGCCCGAGGGCCGTAGTTTGCTCACCACAGCCTTAGAGGATGAGCAGAGACAGATAATGGATGGAAATCTGACTGGCTAAGTCTAATTTGGAAAAACCTGTCAATAGGCACAACATTTAACGTTTGAACTGCTACAAAACGGGAGGCGGCGGTGTTGAAACAGGGAGAGCGCAAATGGAATCCACCGTGACCCATGTGAATCTAAGCAGAGAACAGCTGCTGCCTGTTTAATAATGAAACGTTTTCGGTAAAGTATTTCTTTGAGAAGATGCCATAAGCTACTACTAACCTTCCCGATGATTACTGGTTTCAAACTTAAGTTACAATTGTGTTGAACATGGAACAAAAAAAGACCCCACTGTCATAACACTGATCAACATGGGTGGATGTTAAAAGAAAAGCAATTTTCGTTTTCTGTGCACATATTCACAGTGTGTTGCTACCATAGAGGTGCTAGTCACCAGATCCGATAGCAAACAAAGCGCTAGATTTACCGACTTATAGTTTGGCAAATATGTTGTATAATTAGTGAGTAAGGTAAAACTGTGGCTTACCAAATGGTATTTTAACTTTTTTTTTGGCAATATCAAACAAAGTGAGAGGTAGAGAGACGTAAAACAAAACAAAAATGGAAATGCTTCTGAAGTACAGTGTTATTTCATGAAAATAAAGAGCCTGAAAAAACGTGACACACAGTCAGGTTCGGTAGCGCGATGTCTGTTTTTGACTTCTGGGCTTGGAGATCCACATTTCCAGAACCCACTGCGGACACGGTGCCTGCGAATGTTATATGACAGAAGAATAAGGCTGGTTCAAGTCCCTGTTGCATTTTGACTCGACTAGACTCCCAGGGAGCACAGCTTCCTTTTGAGTCAAGGCAGGTGGATGGGGCAGAAGATTGAAGCGTGGGAAGATTTCAGGCTTGTGATGGGTGTGTTTGCAATGGAACATGGCAGCAGTGGTGGTGATGAGGTGGGGAGATAGTGTCGGAGGGACAAAGCCCTGAGTGCGGGACAACAGTGCATGCTTCTCATAAACTAGCACATGCTTCATTTAGTTAAAAAAAAAACAAAAAAAACATTTACACTCTGCAATGTGGCACAAGGGCCTAAATGTTTTTGTACAAAGTCATAACCCCCTGTTTCTGCAGCCAAAAAATAGTAATCTGAAAAGTTTTCACATTGATTGGTATAAATTTCATCCTGAAAAAAATCTCCACTCCAGTTCCTAATATTGTAAACATTGAGATATCAAGAGACATGATTTTGTGAAAGGTAGAGGAAGTGGAAATAGCAAGCAGATGAACAATGTTCTGAAACGGAGCCTCCTCAGACTTTAGCGCTTCAGTCTGCCTGCTGTGAGTGGTCATTTTCCGTCCTGTTCACGCTTCCCGATGCGGTTAGGTGATCTCAGAACGTCACCACGACTCTTCAAAACCCCATCTTGGTTCACTCAAGTCCCCTCTTCTAAAACGTTTACCTGCATCACTGTCCACCGCCAAAGTGCAACATGAGAGAGCAGGCGAAGTTTGCCATGTGCTTGTAAGCTTCCAGTGAAGAGAAGCAAGAAGAAGAAGTTGAGAGAGGAGAGCAGAGGCCAGTTGAGGTGGCTGACCGGCGTTGGGGTGAGGCCTTGGCTTTTAGATTCGGCTTACCCGTCTGGTGAGGAGGGGGTGGATAGCTGGCGGTGGACAGGGGGTGTAAGGGGGTGGCAAGGGGCCAGGTTTGATCCCTCGGGTTCTCATGTAGGACAGGAACTGGTCAGGGATTTCGGCTAGGACTTCTTTAGCCAGGCGAGCCATGCTGAGGATGTGGTTCCCTCGTCGGTCGATGTAGTCTCTGAACGGAACAAACTGAAAGGGGGGAGGAGAGGAAACAAGACAGGCAGTTTAAAAAAAAAAGGGCAGACTCGGAACAAGAGCACAACAAGCGGGTCAAACACGATGACCTTTCCACATTAATCATAAACCCCACATTTGTCTGGAGACATTGTGCTGAGTGAACAGCCTCAAGTCTCCGGTGATATCACCTACCTGAACAATGTCCCTCTCTGCGTACCGTCCCTGGGATGAGATCCTCTCTTCGTCCCCGTCCAGTTCGATCATTTCTGAGGAGGGAAGCACATCAGTCACGCCCTGTCAGGGGACTTGAACAGCCATGCCAAAGCTACGGTGAGCAAACACGACACACGGTTAGCGCGTTTCAATCTGCCGGGGCCGTTAGCGTGCCACTGGCTCGAGTTTCCCGCGGAACGAGAACACAGAATCTGCATCGTTGAGCGTGAAGCCATGTGGATGCAAGTTCCACATAACTGTGCACAAAGGGGAAACACGCGAGAATGTGTGTACGCAGAGCTGGCGATGGGAACCACAGGGACATTATGCACACTGTCTTCATAAGCGTGATAATCGTTGAAACCTATTGACTGTGCAGGCGCACTGCTCAGCGCGAGTGAGCGCGTTTCTCCGGAGGACTGCTCTGCGAATTGTAAACTTGAATGTCAGGAGGGTGGTGAGTAATGTGGCCAACAGCCATTAAAATAAAAAAATAAAAAAAAAGAGAAGAAGACAATAAAGCCCTACCTCTGGCCTGACAAATGGGTGTTTTCACATCTACCTCAGCTTCCGTGGAGGAGGAGAGGAAAAATCAAGGGGAAGGAAAGTGGGGGAGTGAAGTAAAGAAAAGCTGCGCAAGGGAGGGCTGAACCATGTGGGAGATGAGATAGGAAGGAGAACGGAGGTTGAAGCCAAATGATTACGGCACGCTAAACACACACACACCTACACACACGCATGCACGTGATCTTCACCCTGCTTACCATCAAATTCCGCTGGTCCAACCCCGACTATTATAATTGACATGGGCAGAGACGCGGCCTGCAAAGGGAGGAAAGGGACAGAATAAGCACATCAAAGGCGGGGAAGAAGCAGTGTTCATCCTTTTCACCATTTGCTATCTTAAACCCCGCAGGCTGTCAGTGAAAGACCCCCGCAAATTACTAACTGTATCTTACAGTAAGCGCAAGAATCCGCGGAGGGGAAGCTCAATGGAAAAAATTCAATGCCGTTGTTAAGACAGACGGGGCTCGTCCTATTCCTTCTGCCCTGCGGAGCTTGTCTCTGTAAAGCCTCTTGTCCGGGGCAGTTCTACAGTTTCTAATTTCATGCATCTACAACTTTGCCTAAATCTCCCAGAGCTTGACAGTTTAAAAATGACTCCCATTTACATCTTCCTCTGCCCTGAGCTTCAGCTGAACTGCCGCCCTGCAACGCAATATTGTTTATTAAATCTGAGTGGAGTGGGACAGCGAGGTACAGTTGGCGTGATGAATGATGAATGAAGGTTTTCCAATATTTCATAACTTCCCGTGGTTATTGGATAAACGCCCAAACTGCTCGAGATATGAGGGGCACGGATCCACCGTGGGCTAGTAAATAATTGCTCTCTCGAATCTTAATTTACAATAACATTACATCACGAGGGGGCGTGGGGGAGGAAGGGGGAGGCCGGACGCGTGGTGAGGCCGCGCAGAGCGGAGCAACAAAGCGCAGGCAGCGGCGGTCCAAAATACACGCGCTCGCCGAAAATTGTTACACACATTAACCGTGATCACTCTAATTAGAAAGCGGAGTTATTAGAGCTGAACGCGGTGGGGATTGGAGGGAGCGAGGGGTGGGGGTGACTATGCTGACCCCCTCCCCCTTCCCTTTTCCACTCACTTCCCTCATTAGTGGAGATGAGAGAGAAGCACTAAAAGGCAAAGACAGCAACTGCACTGCTGCTGATACTCTCTCCCTTTCATATTGCGTGTTTGCTGGTTTATTAGGATCTCCGTTGACTTAATCATAGCTGGACCTCCAGGCTCCCTTGCATGTTTAATAGTACGTGAACTGAACGTAGTGCTCTGTGGATGATTTCTGTTCCAGGTCTTTACACTCTGGAGTCGTTCCAGATCTCTGGAAGCTTTCCAGCATTATTCCAACTCCGAACATCAGCAGGCCTAATATCCTCAACGGCTTTCGGCATATGGCGTTAACTTCACTAACAATAAAAAAAACTCTCTGAGAATATTGTGAAATCAGAAATAATGGGTGTAAGTGGATCGATGTAGTTTGCGTATGAGCCTGGGAGAGGGGTTGATGAACATGTTTGTACGCGGCCATCCAGAACGACAAGGCACATCAGATAACATTATGCCCTTAACGCAATACAACCTCACATGCTACTATTTCCATTTAGATCATGAACCTATTAGGTGGATCATCAGTTTTCTCACTAGCAGAACTCAGATAGCAGTCATTAGTGGTTGTAGATCTGAACCAGCATTAACTGGCTCACAGCAGGGTTGTGTTTTCTCCCCCTCACTTGAACAAATATGTGCGAGCGGCATTTTGTTTTCCAAACAGGCATACAGAGAGAGACAGAACTGAAACGTGATGTGGTACTGTACATTGACTATGGACTCCTTGGTCTGTGCCATGTCCGTGATCACGCCGTCAGAGATGATGAGCAGGATGAAGTACTGCGAGCCGTCCGTCACTGCCGACGCATACCTGGCAGAGACGAGAGGGGAAACAAACAGAGAAGAGTTAAAAACCAGACACAAAGTGGTGAAAAGCCTGAACTTCTCCGTCACGCCACACTTTAAACACTTCATCTGTATTAAAGCTTCATTTCAGTTCATTTACCATCTTCTCTGCTGATCAGTTTATTTACTCTTGGGGAGGAAGTATATGAATGTGTGATATTAAATTGCCATTTTACTCAAACTCATAGTAGGTTATTACCCCTCAGAGATCAATAAAATTAGAATCACATCTTGTTGAAGATGAATGGTCCAATTACAAGTAATGTCATACTGTATGTTACCTAAAATGTAAAATAAGCATTTATTTTGTTATCGGCTGCACAATTCTTGAAATGTTCTTGGTACAAAGTGCAGTTCAGTATAATTACACTCACTTGGCATTTAATTAGGTACACTAGTGAAAATAAATGCATCTAATATAACAGTCCAGCTGTAAAGCTTAACTTCATGAGAGTTTCAAGATTTGTTGGGAGAGCTGTTGATACAACTGTGTGGTTTGTAGTACTATTAAATTGTTTTGTGTTGTACCGACACATGTTCCAGTTATTTTGGCAATCCCATTTTAGTCAGTGGGCTAGGCTAATTAACAGAAATACTTAAGTGTTTAATTCAGTCCAGTTGAATCACCACCTCTCTGATGCTGTTTCAACATGAACTGAACATTAGAACAGGCATAGAGGGGATTTAGGACTGGCTTATTAGAATGCAATACTTCTCACTATTGTACCGAATGAACTGGAAAGAGAGTGTATTTCAGCAAAGGTAGAATGGTTTTCATTTAAAACGGTCAATTCTCCATCCAAAAGCTTTTTCAATCTTTATTTATGCAGGATATCTCTTGGTGTTTGTAAGACATCTGGTGACAGCATTAAAAGTTAATATTAGAACATTAACAATTTACACCGATCAGGCATATCATTATGATGTAATACTGTGTCAGTCTCCCTTGTCCCTCCAAAACAGTTGTGACTCATCAGAGAATGGACATGGGCCCTCTGACAGTGACCTGTGGTGTCTGGCAACAGAATGTTGTTAGTGGGGGCCTTTGGATCC
>JASGAT010387202.1:0-18049 GCA_030220025.1 Chelon auratus
TCCAGAAGTTTCCCAGCAGAACACTGGATTGTCACAAGATGGTCAATATTATGTATTTCTCCTGTCAGTGGTTATAATGTTCTGGCTTAACTACTCCGTACAGCACTTCAATTGTTTTGTATGACAACCACTACAATAAGACTTGTTGGCTTCAGGGACAGAAGTATAAATTCCATAAACTCTGATAAACTGCTAAAGAGGAGTGAGGCTCACCGATCAGTGTCAGGCTCCAGGAAGACGCCGTCTCTCTCCTCCCCTGTTCCTGCTGCTCCTGGCACCACCAGGCCTGGTGTGGATGTGCTCACCATGGGGACCGACTGGGAGGCGTGCTCTGTGGTGTCGGACTGAGCCACCTCTGAGAACACTGTTACCGGAACAGACGGACAAGAAAACAAAATTAAATTCACTTGTGTTGTTTTTAGAACAACGTTAATCCTACCAGCTCTGAAAACTTCCACCCAGGAACTGGAGATTGTGTTGAGTTGGTGAAGGACGTGGTCCCGTTCATATCAGAATAACAGACAGACGGTTACCTGGTGCTGTAACTTGAAGTGGCGTGGTGGGAACGCTGCGTCCTCCAGACTCCTCCTCAGGAGTTACTGAGAACAGAGGACTTTCATACATCCCAAGACCTATAGGAAAGAATTATTTTGTATTTAAGGTGAAAAACTACATAACCACCTGTGTAGCACCCAACACCCCTCTGCTCACTCTCCCTTCCACTATTTTATATCCACCTTTATATTTCCGTCTAATGAAGTATTTAAAAAGGACAAACTCGGTAGACATGTGGTGAAGTACCTCCTTGCGATGCGAGCTGTCCCAGGTCAGAGTGCGAGGAGCTGGTCTGCGGCGTATCGTCTGAGGGACCAAACCTGAAGCGAGGCACCCCTGCCACCTGAGGAGAACTGAGAAAACAAATGAACAATTTAACACCAAAACGGTCCAGTCAGTCTTAGGTGCGGTCCGCGCTAGTATGTTTATTAAAAACTAGTGTCCCACTTGGCAAGCAAGCTTTGTAACGGGGGCTCACTTACAGTAGAAGAAGACAAATATTAGCGACGTTCTAACTTCATCAAAGATCTTTTTAGATGTGATACCATGGCTTTCTTTCCTCACATACAAGACGCTGATATTTACACGTGTTCAGCGCTCTAACTTGTGTCTGGATGCGTGTGAGACTCACTGGATGGCCTGGTCGAAACCATCAGAGCGGTGATGCACCACCAGAGTGGGGGTGCTGGGAACCATCCTGTCGTCCTCATCAAAGAAGTGCTGCTGCAGAGGGAGAGCAAAAAAAAAAAGAGTTGGATTCAAGCAAACGCAGAGACGCAGAAGTATAATGCTCAAATGGATGCATGTAAAAAAATAACAAAGTGACTTACAGCGCTGCCCTGCACCCCAGGAGTAAGTCGACCCACTGACTGGCGGCGAACAGGGATACGCTGTGAAGGTCATTTTATGAGAGACGTTAATATTAATAATCATAACCAAAAAACAACAACAAACAGCTTTATCGTCCTGCGTACCTGAACCTGAGAAGGCGGCCCCAGTTCTGACGTCGGCGCTGGATGGATGTTCAAGCGAGGGGGAAGCTGCTGCATTGGTCTCCGTGGCGACTGGGGCATGCGTGTACCGGAGCTGGAGATGGGTTGCTCTGTAGAGAAGGCCTCCATTGAGCTGCTCTCAACTAAAACAATAATAATAAAAAAAAAAAAAAAATGGTTTTGGTAAGATAAATACACTGACCCACACTTATCAACCATCAGCCAACTGAACATTTACCGAATTATAGGTTCCAGAAATCAGAAAAAAGCAAGTAGAGCATCAAAGTAGCAGTAAAAATCCAGTATAACACCTCTAGGACATTATTACTCCAGGACCTCACATCTCGGAGATACCCGAGGATGCCATCTGCCGCCTCATTAAGAGCATTCCCCCAGACGTTGTCAGGCATGCATACAAGCACATGGGGGCCATAGAAACTACTGAGAACCATTTTGAGTTGCTGCAAAATGGACTAGCATGCCGCATAACTTTTTCCACCCTGATTTTCAGGGTGTCTGCGGATTCAGCCCTCTGTAGACTGATAATTTTCATTTCCATCAAATGATATGGCATCCTTTTGTTCCTAACACAATTACCCAGTCCATATCAGTATAGATATCCAGCATGACCCCCCCCCATTGAGATCTGATATGCTCTCAAACTGTCCCTTTGATTTTTTGAGCAGTGTTTAATGAGTGAGAGGAGACTAAGACTGGACTTGAAAGAGGGGAATTCATGGATCGGTTTAACAAGAAATTGTGTTGTTTTATACCGTACTGTCTTGCTGTCTTATAGCTTTGAAGTTAAACAGCTTTAAACAAATATTTAGTTTCATTTTTAAAGCGACGCCACCGCTGGAAACAACCTTTAATTTGGCCAGTGTGATCACCCTCCCCCTTCAGACAGACAACAACATATTACAACTTTCCCAGTCACTGTGAAGAGTCAGATAACTAATTGGATGACGGGGCAGTTTGTGAGCACACGGGGAGAAGCTGAGGGTGGATCTATGCTAAATGACAGGGTTTACGGGATCTTACAGTTGGGAGTCTGGGAATCTGCTGGCCTCTGGGTGGAGTCGGACGCCCCCAAACTCTCCTCTGTCTCAGTGCCCGGGTCTGTTGCATCAGCTCCCTGAGAAAGGAAGGAACAAAGGGAAATAATTAAATAAAATGAGCATGGTAAAGAAATGAAAGATGATGACAAGAATTTTACAACATGGTCAAAAGGTTAAATGGAAAGTTAGACGGGGAAGTGAATTAGAGAGGGAACAAGAAACAAGTTATGGCACAGTTCCCATGCACTATAGTTGCCAGTGTATACTGGCAGAACACCACATACAGATTATGAATCATTTTCTCCCTATAAGGAGCAAAAATGCCCTTTAGAAAGGAAAAATAATCTTGTTAAAAAAAAAAGACTCCATAGAACCAGATCCTTCCAAGGAATGAATTAAAATGTTGAGGAACCATCAAGTGTAAACGCAAATGGCAGGCTTCACTAATTTGTTATTCGCTTTGTTTATTACTATAAGCTGAGCACCTTTTAGCTGAATGAATGCCAGGTCTAAAGGTTTCCCAGCAGAACACACTGAATTGTCACAAGATGGTCAATGTTATTTACTTCTCCTGTCAGTGGTCATAATGTTGTGGCTGATCAGGGTATTTTTACTGCAGTGTTGTCTGATTTTGGGAAGTATTGATGGGTTAACACACTTAAAATTAAAGGTTTGGATTTAATTGTATAGAAATCTGTGAGGTGTATTAGCACAGGGGTAGGATGTTTGGATGAGTATGAGACTTTTGTTTCATAGGCCCTTTGATCCAATCAATTACTCTCAGTATAGTTTAAGTCCACATTCATGTTTCCGGGCCGAGAACTCTTTCCACACAGAAACTAGCAGTGCACCAGTTGTTGTCCATCACCTTTTAAACTTATACACGTGTGGACTACAAGTCAAAAGACCGTTTACTGCCTCTGTGCAGACACTGACTCATCCTACTGAATATGCGCAACCAAGACAAGAGTAAAAGGTAAACAGCTAAAGTCAACACAGGCCCAGCTTGCACGCAGACAGAAAGTTACGACATGGGGCTAAAATGCAAGGGACAGTGAAATGAGACTGTGGAAAACCTGAGTGTGGGAGATGTGAGGGGAAAAGGGAGTGTAAATCTCTGACTGGAAGCGTGGGAAGGGTTAATAACGTGTGTGTGTGACGGTATAAAAGGTCAAAAAGTAGTAACCGTGAGGACATTATGTGTCACCTGTGAACCAACCTCTGTGTCGTCTCCTTCGTACGCCTCGTTGCCGTCCCCACTCCCCTCGTTGCTGTCCTCTCCTTCCTCCCCCATCCCTCCGTCGTCTTCCTCCTCATCTTCTTCCTCCTCCTCCTCATCTTCATCCTCCTCCTCCTCATCTTCTTCATATTCCTTTGTGATGTTACAAGACACATTTTCACAATGATGTCTCGTGACTAGTTTACATCAATGCTCCAGNGGGGGGGGGGGTACTCCCTACCTGCTCTTCTTCCTCTTCCTCCTCCTCTTCCTGGTCTTCTTCACTCTCTGTGTCGGTTACTATGACGATAACTTCCCGCTGTAGCTGGTCATTGGTGTCGCTTTGGCTCAGGCTAAAATCTTGTTCCATGGTGACGGACTGAGAGGATGCAGCTTCATCTCCCTCCTCCAGTGCAGGAAACTCGTCGGTCTGCAGGTTGAAACAAAGATCAACGACGCGGTTATTTAAATTATTTTTTGTTAGCAACCGTCAAAACCATGTGTCAACAAGTAATTTCTAAGTCCGCCTGTCTGCTCCCACAGTTGTTATCAGTATTCGTGGTAAATCTAAAGCCATCAGAACATTGTGTTTATCCTCTCTCTGGTAAAGTTAAAGAAATATGTCAACTCACAAAACGTGAAATGCTAAAGGAAACTATATAATAATCTCTATTAGATTATGTCCAACCTGGCTGACTTCTGTGCCATCTTGACTGTCTGTAGGAACCACTCCCTCGGCCTCAGCACTTTCCTCTGCCAGCATCTCGTCCTTTAAGGAGAACAAATGAAAATCAGAGCCGTAACAACAATAATCAATTATAGAAAACACTTCTATATTTCCACAGCTTTCTGCATTGCCCTCCTTCCTCCTCACCTCTGGACCCACTCTCTGGATGATGCGCAGCTTCTTGGGTATTGGAGCCCTGGATGTGTCTTCCTGGGTCGACTCGGTGTCAGTGACCACAGTGTTGCTCTCCTCCTCCTCACGGGGCCTCTTGGACATCGCTGAGGTTCCTGGTGTTGCTGAAACTGGAGATAAAAGCTTGGTTGTTGCTTACTGGTAAAAGTAAGATGATACAATTAAGCTGTAACACACTGTAAATATAAAACACTGCATTTGTGGCTTACGCTACACAAGTGTCATGTCCACTTTAGCTTAATCTATAGCATCAAGTGCAAAACAAATAAATAATGATTGCCTCTATATATCCCACGGTACTCGACTTCTTTTCAGAGCACATTGCCTCACCTAGCTTTTATAAAAGTCTACATATCATGTCACAAGCATGAGTTCTCACCAGTGCCAAACACAGAGGAGGTGGAGGACGTTGAAGGCCACTCCACCTGCGAGGTGCTAGGTGTTGCTTCTATCACCACAGGCGGCGGCTCTTGATTGGCTGGCTCGGTGTGGGTCACGCTCTGCTGCTGCGTCGGCTGAACAAACGCCGTGGCCTGAGTCTGGGTCTGCTGTACGGTCAACATGGGGCTCGCCAAGGTGGTCTGGACATTGGGGCTTGCGGAGCGGACCGAGCCGCTGGCGCTGCCGTACACGGTCACGTGCTCCACTGGTGGACCTTCAGTAGACTGCATAGCTGTCAAAGTAAATAAACACCGTTGCCTGATACACGTCTGAACAGTTTGTTGGTTGGTTTCGTACAAGAAGGAGGATTATGCACGACGGTTCAAGGTTAAACTTACCTTCCTGGGTCTCCACCTGTGTGGTGGGCATGACAGTCGCAGTGGGTGTCGGCGTGGGCACAGTAGCTGGGGTGATCATAGGCCTGATGCTGGCTCTCGGAGTGGGCTTGTTCCCCGGGTTGACGGGCTGTTTGCTGGCTGTAGGGACTACAGGCGTTGGCTTAATGTTGGCAGTCGGAGGCTCAGAGGTGCTGGCACTGACGGAGACGAGGACAAAGATCAATGATGATTCTACTTGACCGTGAAAATATTTTTTGGATACACCATGTAAATGATCTCAGACCACTGGTGCTTTCCCAATTTAGATGAATAAGCTACTAAGAAACATCTAGTTAAGAACACTAAGTGCTGCCAATTTAATTTATGCATCCTTGTACATTTAATAACACAAAAACTACTTAATTGAAAAATACATACCTGCCCCTGTCTGCAGCCGGGGTCGTCTTCAGACTGATCTGCCTCTGTTCTGTGCTCCTCTGCTGCTCCTGCGTCTAAAACAGAGACATGTGAATGAAACCTACAGCAATATCGTTCAAAAAGCCTTTTAGATATCTTAACATTTCTAATCCAGTCTATTAAAATTGCACTTGGTTCAGAGCCAACAAATGCTGTACAAAGTTCCTCAGATCTCTTTGTCTGTACATATGTTTGGGTGTGAGTAAAATAATCTAAATTATGCATGTTTAGGGTTTCTGCTAACTTAAAACTCTACAGCGACTCTCACCTTGCTGGGACCTGCCTCAGGAGGCTCATCTCTCTGCTCTTGTCTCTCCTGCTGACCCCTCAGGTCTCTGAGTTCTCTCTCCTGTCGACTCAGACGACCCTCGTACTGAGACTTGAGCGCGCTCACTCGCACCTCCAGCTCCTCGCGCTGCTGCTTTAATTCCTCGTTTTCCTTCTGCAGCTGGTCTTTGGAACCTGGACATAACATTATTTAGGAATGAGATTCCAATAAAGCAAAACAAGCAATTACGATAGGGGCAAAATATCATAAAAGGTATGAATGATTAATATCGACTCTATAAAAACTGGGAAATCCGGGGACACCCACTCACCCATGAGTTGGTTAATTTTCTGCTTGGCACAGACGATAGCCTTCCTCGTTTTGTCATCCTTCTCGGCCATCTGCTGTCTCAGCGACTCCTCCTGAGAAGCCTTCTCCTGCAGCTCCTGCCTCAGCCTGGTAAGCTCCGTCTGCAGCCTGGTTGCCTGCTCCTGGGCGTTACGAACCTCAGTCTCGCGCTCTGTGACCACCTGTGGCAAATGTACAGCCATGTTTAGATATTGCCTTTTTCAAGAAGATATGATCCAAGGCTTAGAAGAATAATTCAGTTAAGATTTTAATCTGAGACTTGAGATGTGTAACCTTGTTGACGTTCTCCAGCTGTCCTTCCAGCTCTTTGGTCCTGGCTTCAGACTGGCTCAGTGAATCTTTGAGGCTCTGCAGTTCCTGAACCGAGGCTTGACGAGCTTCCTCTTCTTGAGATGGGCCTGCAGCAGCATCAGCTACCAGCTGGAGGACAACCGGTGTGAAAGATCAACGTCAAACTAATGCAAAAGGGCTGTTGCTGGTGGACTCAAATGTACACTACAATCACAAACCTTTATTTCAAGTTTTAGACTGAAGACTTAAGCAGTGAGAAAGCCAACTACCTTGTCATGTTCGACCTTGAGCTCATCGTACTGAGACTTGTAGCGTCGACCAATCTTCTTGACCTGGGTGATAGTTCGGGCCTTGGTCTCCACGTCCTCCTTCAGCTGGTTCCTCTCTTCAGTTATTTTACTCAAGTTCTCACGCAAGTTCTGTATCTGGGTCTGCAGGGATGTTGTGAGACTATTTGTCCTTAAGAGAGAAAAGGAGAACAAAGAGAAAATGAATGTGTGGAAGAAAGAACAGACAAGACTGAATAATATTCTGCTTCATTCAGCAGTTGCATCATATATCATTGCTCACCTGGATACGTCTGCTTTAAGTCTGGTGCTCTCCTCAGAGAGCTGCTGGATTCGTTTGAGGTGTGCCTCTTTCTCAGAATGCAGACGCTTGTACTCTTCTGGGTCCGAATCTTTCTGCTGACTCACCAAATGCTAGAAGAGCAAACAGATCTCACGTTGGAAATAAAATAGTTGTAGAACTTTTCTTAACACGGTCGTAATTCTGATGACAGGCGTAATTATCTTCTTCATATAAGAAGCATTAGTGTTTTACGTCCCAGTCTCTAAACTGACCTGAGTGCGAGCTTTCCAGCGCTTGATTTCCTCTTCCAGTAACTTCTTGTCTGCCTGCAGCATGCTGGTTTTCTCACTCAGCTCTGAATTAGCCTGCTGCATTGGCAAGATGTCTGACTCCAGCTTTTGCACCTGCAAACACATAAAGAGATGAGCTTTAGAGGCAAAAGTAATCAAGTGCAGTAACGGGACAAGTAGTTAAAGGACACTAGACAAAAAACACCAACTTATTCTATGAAATGAGACCAATACCTTGGCTTGAGTTTCCTGCAGTTGTATCTCCATCTTATTCTTCTCCTCTCTCAGGATCTTGTTGGTCTCCATCAGGATACTCATGGTTTCTGTCTTCTTCATCAGCTCGTCATGCTGCTCCAGCGTCTTTGCCGTCACCTGAGACAAAATTAGCAACGCATTCGTCAGGTTACGTACGTTATAGGTTTGAAAACTGAAAACCGCCGGTGAAGTTTAAGTGATTTGTACACATGGATACTAAATTTGTACCTGCATCCTCTCCCGTGCGGAACTCAGGCTGTCCTGCACCTCCTTCAGCTCTCGTTCCAGGTGCTCCATCCTCAAGCGGTAACGCAAACTCTCCCCCTGGGCAATTTCAAAACGAGACTCGGATATCTCCTTTTCCCGACGGACGAACCTGTGACAGAGAACAGAAATGATAGGTAGGGAGTAGAACTGGTCAAAATTGAACACTAGTGGAGATGTTGAACCTCTTTACTAGAACAGACTTGATTTGTGAGATTCCTCAAGTACAAGAAAAAGATCTGGGATTAATGTGTTACCTCAGGATCTCAAGGAGCTGGTCTTGAGATTTTCCCTCTTCAGTCAGAGAGATGTTCATGGAGCCCTCACTGGCTGTCTGCTGCAAATTATCAGCCATCTTCCTGCTCATTGTCTGGATCTGCTCATGGAGGAGCGCATTCTGCTTCTGCAGCTCCTCATAGCGGCTCTCCATCTTGGACATCTCCTCCTGTAAAATGAGGGTATATCCTTAATTTAATACATCTAATCAAGTCTGCTCATTACTTATTTTATATATCTATTGAATCAAAAACAAACCTTGAGGATCTTTTCCTGCTCCTCCCAGGAGACTCTGGCCTCCAGCAACTCAGCACTGACCCTCTGGGACCTCTCCTCCAACTGGTGTCTGAGCTCTGCGGCCTGCAGGGTCTGAGCCTTGGCAGCCTGCAGAGCCTCCACGTCTGCTGCATGCAGCATCATCTCCCGCTCATACTTATCTTGAGCTTCAGCTGCCAGCTTAGCCTGGGGTGGGAAAGAATATTTTATATCGTCCTTACATATTGAAAAGTTTATTTTTAAATATATAACTTCAACATAAAAATAAATAAACTGAAGCTGCCTTTTTGTTACAGTGAAGTATTAAAGCATCTGGTTGGCAGATGTCTGACATGTGTAGAAAGAGTTGTATGTAAAATCACTTAATGCAGTATTCAGGGAAGAGAGACACAGATTTTGGAGCTTTTTACAGAATATAATAAGATCTATTCTCCCGATATAACAGCCTCTATATAGTAAAACATGACTACTGGTAGAGAGAATTGTTTTGACTTTGCAGAACATATTCTGAAATAACTCCAGATCAGCTCGCTTTATTATAGCGTCTTACCTGCTCCTGGACGTCCTGCATAGCTTGTTGCTGCTGGGTTTCAGCTGCTGTCACTCTCTGTAACGCTGCCTGGTGATCTGCCTGAGCACTGCTGAGACTCCTCTTTAGATTATTTATCTAATACAGACACACAACAACAAAAAAAAATCATTTTTATTTCTTGCATGGAAAGTATCCATTACATATACACAAAACTTTCTTTTTTTCCCCAGCAATACATCCTTGTTCGTTATACCTGTTCCTCCAGAGAGACCAGGGCTGTCTTCTTCTGCTCCTCCGAGTCTTGCTTTTCCTTCTCTGCCTCCCGAAGCTTTTCTTCCAGCCTGCAGCGCTGCTCCTCGGCCTCCTTCATACGGGCCTCGATGGATGAGCGCGCCTGCTCCGTTACCTGTTCATTCACAAATATGAAAAGTTTATACAAAAAATCATCTTTAGTTTCCACTTCAAGCTCCCAATTTTCTACATCCTAAAAGGTCTTCAAACATAAACGCTAAAATGTACATGAAAACTTACTAATTATATTTTTAATGTGTTTTAAACTAATTTAAAACTAATTAAATTCTAGGTAGGTTTTTCTTAATTGGTTGGTTAATGGTGTGTATTTTTGTATAGAATAATAAATTTACATGAATTTAGAAATTCTGTGGTGACTTTCAGTTTTTCCTTTATGAATAAAATCACAAAAAGTTTGGGGGTCATGTCATGGCTGTGCCCTTGACCTGTTTTTCTTTGTCCAGAGACTCCTCCAGGCTCTGAGCCATGGCTCTGTACTGCTCCATGGTGGAGGTGGCCGACCTCAGGCTCTCCGCCAGCTCCTCAGCCCTGGTTTCAGCCAGCTGCAGACGGCCTTGTAGGTCCTCTCTGTCTTGATCCGAACCCTGTAGGCCTGCAAGTTAATGACACAACTTGACAGTGAGAATGGATTTTAGGAGGGGAGGATGCTTTGAGGACAAGACAAAACAAAGCAAAACAAAACAACGCCATTCCACTGTTGAGTCTGTGGTTTAAATGTGTGGTTTAGGCATTTCATTGGGATCTTTTTACTGGATCTACCTCATAAACAGTAGCATTCAAAAGTAGGTCAAGAGACTATAAAAGTGGACATTTGCAAAATCTTATTTACTTTCTTCTTTTAAAGTAATCTAGCGTGTAAATGAACATTTTAATGCACAACAGTGACATGAATAACAGCTTTACAGGACACTGTTGTAACTTATTTGACTTAAAGTGTTGTTGTGTGCGTGTACACGTTTTGCATTAACACCAACCTCTGATGATGGGTGTGGATGGGGAGCTCAGGCTGTGGCGTGCTTCAGTGCTGCCCTGCTGCACCCTCAAGGTTTTCAGCTCCAACTCTGCAGCATTCAGCAGCTCCTTGGTTTTCTGGTGTAAAGCCACCTGAGTCTCAAACTGCCTCTTTGCATCCATCAACTGGATCTGTGCATAAGAAAAACAGTTATGGGTTAGGGTTAGGAAGAAATACCACAACTACAAATTCTTCTTTGCCATTTGACATCTGGTTTCATTAACTTTAGGCCAGACAGTGTCTATAATTTGGCTACAACTCTAAATATACCGATCAGGCATAACATTATGACTTGTGTAGGTCTCCCTTGTGCCTCCAAAGCAGTTATAACTCATCAGAGAATGGACATGGACCTTCTGAGGGTGTCCTGTGGTGTCTGGCAACAGAATGTTGTTAGTGGGGGGGCCTTTGGGTCCTATGTATTGAGGGGAGGGGCCTCTGTGGATCATCTCACAGATACTTGATCCGTTTGGGATCTAGTGAATTTGGAGGCCAGGTCAACACCTTGTGCTGTTCTTCATGTTTTCTTTAGCTTACTCCTAAACCATTTGTGTCAGGCTGCATCCTGCTGGGGATGGCTGATGCCATCAAGGAGTGTCATTGCTATTGGGTTGGGGTGCCTGGTCTGGTCTAGGTGGGTGCTACATGTCCAAGTAACATCCACACGAATGAATGCCAGGTCAAAACGTTTCCCAACAGAACACTGAATTGGCACAAGATGGTCAATGTTATTCACTTCTTCTGTCAGTGGTCATAATGTTGTGGCTGATCGGTGTACATCGTCATATTACCTACAGTTCTTACACTTCTGGCTGAAATACTTACACAGACTAATTTTATGCTTACTTCATGGTTTCTATTGAGGAGGTGTCTCTGTTCCACTTCATTCTCAAGCCTCTTCTGTAGCTGGGAGATCTCTCGTTCCTGCTTCTCCAGCTGGCTGTTGAGACGTTGACGTGTATCAGTCTCTGAACGCTCGAGCGTGGCCTAGAAGGACAGAGAGGTCAAAAGTTTCTAGCTTTGTTTATACATGTATGTACGTGTGTGCATGTGTTTAAGATCGAGAGACTGATTACCTGAATAGTCTGGAGATTGGTCAGCAGCAGGTTCTGGTTCTGCTGTTGGCTCTGAATTGTCTCCTTCTCTTGACTCAGCCTGGATTCCACCAGCTTCAGCATGTCTCTCTCCTTACGCAGATTCTCAGCACGGCCCTAAACGGCAGGATAAGAACAGTATAATATCTCTGCATTTCTTCAAGTAGCGACAAATGAACCTCCTCAGCCTTGATAATGAACTAAGACACAAACCTCTGCCGTGCTGACTTTCTCCTTGGCAGCTTTCAGATCCTCGTTCAGGGTGTGGATGGTCTGCTCGAGCTTTTGCGTGGCAGTGGTCATCTTCTGTCCTTTCTCTCTTAGGGATGCAATCTCTTTCCTGTAGCCTTCAACATTGTCCTGCAGCATCTCATATCTGAAATTGCAGTCGTTTTTCTTCTTTTTAGGCCAATGTTCTCTCTTTGTAAAACCAGTGTACAAATTATCTGATTATTTTTGCTTACCTCTTGGAGGCAAACTCCAGCTGAGTGGATATCTTGGCGTTCTGGGAGCGGAGGTTGGAGAGTTGCTCCTGGAGCTTCTCGTTCTGCCCGGTCATTGCCTTATCACTCTCCATGCGCTCCTTCTTGTAGGTGGAGAACACTTCCTGCAACTGCACACAGACGTTTTATTTAGTTTCGTAGCGGTGGTAGTTTTCTTGTCAGCGGTTTATTGGATGCAGAAATATGAGACTTCAGTCTAAAGTTAAAGCCTGGGCAAACAGCTGATATTGATACCCTCTAAAAAAGTACAAAAAAGGTGCAAATGTCATTTAGATTCAGACCGACAAAAGGTAGTAGAATAAAAAAGTTTCTGCTATATCAGAAGCAAACTAGTGTAAGGCACATAAGGATTGCAAATGTACTGAAATACAGTGGATCTTTAAATGTAGGAACAATGCCATCTGGTGGCAAAATAATATAAAGATTCCAGCCTCACTTGTCCTCAGTTAGGACAGAACCAGTGCTGTTGCTGTGGTTCATGTTATTTCCAAGGGATTTAGATGGTTAAAACTCAAATAAGACAGGATTCCTGCTGCATCGCTCTTGTGCGGCAAATGTGGCGCTCACCTGACGCAAAGCTGCCTTGGCCTCCAGAGCTTCAGCTGAATCTGTGGCCATGGAGACGAGTGCGGTCGGTGTTCCCGTGGTGGGAGTGGTAGCGGGTGAACGTCGGGGAGTAGAAGTCAGGCTGAACTCTTCGGGCGGCGTACCTTAAAGGACAAACAACCAGGATATTATCAGACACGCAGGTATTATTTGAGATGAACCTTGACTGAAGAGCTGGGAACCACAGCTAGGCTCAAGTTGGGGGAAATCAAATCCAACAAACTCCTGATATTGGCGCTTTGTAAAGGGGTAAATGTGCACGTGTTGTACCTTGTTGTGGGAAGCTGACTCCAGTTGCCTGAGCCAGAAGCACACGGTACATGTCCCTCTGCCTCACGATGGACTCGGTCAACTTTATCTGCTGGCAGCGTTGCTCCTTCAGAGACTCCAGCTCTGTCAGGGCTTTCTCCAAACTCTGCTCCAGCTCCCCTCGCCTGAGACGGTCAATTGGATAATTAATTAGGCTGAATAATTGGGCAAATTTTAGCTTTTATTGCCTTGTGGATAAGATAAGAGAAAAAGAAATGAAAATATTAGAACACATACTTATTGCCAGTGGCCTCAAACTCCTCTTTCTCTTGGGCATCACTGAGCTCCCTGAGGGCCACAAGGAGACGCTGGTTCTGCTTCTGAAGCTCCTCCACACTGCGGAAGGTCACCAGGTGTTGGCTGATCACCTCTGATGTGCTGCTGACGTCGGCTGAGCTCACCTCCTCCTCATGAACAACATGGTTTCCACGAGCCTCCTCCAGCTCGATCAGCAGCACGCGCACCTGGGAAGAAAGATATATAGAAAGTTAAGATGTTAATCAGTTATATCTTTGATTTTCTTTTAAAAGTAAACACAAAAAAATTAGCCTGAGATAAAGAGCATGCACCCACCTGCTGTGCCATGTCTGCCAGCTGTAGTTCACACCTCTGACTGTCCCGTTCCAGGACAGAGGAGCGCTTGTTGGCCTCATCGGCCTCGCTCTGCAGACGGTGCACCTCCTGTGAACAAATATTTCGCGTTAACCGTTGTCACTCAACTAAGGGAAAACTATTCAAAGTACCAAAACATTTTGTCTGCACTACACACCTTAACTGCCTGCTCCAACTTGGCAGAGAGACTGGCCACTGACTTCTGCATGCGCTCATGCTCGTCCCTTTGCCGTTTGAGGATGGGGGCTTTCGCCTCCACTTCCTGCACAATGTCATCTAAATACTTGTTGACTCGTTTGTTCTCCAGTCGCTCCAACTGAAGCTGCTCCTGGCACTCGACATATGCAGTGTACAGCTGAAAACACACATGATGTGTCGTTAAGCAAGGAAAGCAACTCTCGCTGGTAGTTCCACACAAAATGTTGAGAAATTAGAATAAATAAGAGATTAACGGCTGTACATACCTCAGTCAGCTTCATATTTGGTTTAATTTTGGACACGGCGGCTGCTGTGGGAGACATTGTTGTTATTTGCTCCTCTGTGAGCAGAGATGTTGAACCAACAGGGCCTGGAAAAAAAATTGTAAAATAGTATACATCATTCATTTAAGGAAAATCCCAGGAAGGCTTGTGTAAACTTATTTTAAATTCAAGAAAAAATTGACATGTATTTATTTTAAAATGTCCACAATTTAATCCAGCGTCACAAAGATGAAAACAAGACTACTGACCTCTAAATTTAGAGCTTGACAGAAGGTCATTGGCGTTGTCCAGTTCCTTCTCAAGGTTTTGAATCCGCTCCTTTAACTCACTAACGGTTTTGTCTGTGGCTCCATTTATTTCCTGCACCTTCTCCTCGAGAGCCTTGTTTGCTGCAGCAGAAAATTGAAGAATGAAGCACATTCAGACTCTGCCTTTATCTGGATACATATAATTAACTAAATAAGAATGGTAGGTTTATGGCGATAAAGATCATTCTGCGGCAGAATCGTACTTTCTCCTGCATCTTTGAGCAGTTTATGCAGCTCCTCCACGGCCCGACTCAGCTCTTCACTTTTTGCCTCAGAATCTGCTGCTGCTCCCTGTGAGAATAAATGGTTAGAGGTGGAAAAACACAGACAAAGAAACTGAACAACTGCACGCAGACAGAATCAGTTCAGTCATGGAAAACAAAACATCAGATTTTGCTGAAGGACAATTCTGTTTTCACAAATGAGCTATTAAAACTCTACCCTTGTCTAAACTAGTTAGCCAAACAGACACAGTGAGAATTTAAAATTGGGAGTTAATGTTTTGGTCATCATGAAGCCTGCTGTCACACATCTACACACCTTGTATAAATTAGAAAGTTTAATGTTGGCATTCAGCTCATTTCTGAACTTCTCCTCCATGGCGGCGTGTTGCTCCTTGGCCTAAGATAAGAAAACACAAAGCCATTCACTCAAATGATTACACTTCACCAAGTGAGAGAGAAATACAAGTAAACAATACAAGTAAAAATACACATACTTCTTTCAGTTTGCTGATCATGTCTTCATTTTGTTTCTGTAGGTGTTCATTGGAAGTCTTCAAACTGGCCACTTGATCTTGGAGCTTGTTCAACTGGAATCACAACGACATTAGACATTAAGGTCTTTATATTACCTTAAAACAGAACTGCCCAAAGTCAAGGTACGCTGAACGCTGAGCAAAGTGACTCTTTAAATCGGGAAAAGTAACCAGACTAGCCTGCTTGTGTGTGAATGACACACTCCGTAAAACTAGTCGGATCCGACTACTTACTTTTTTTAATATCACCACTATAATGTTTTAGATGTTAATAAAGACTTGCCTCATCTTCTTTATTCTCCAGGGTGCATTTCAGCTCCAGGATCTCGTTACCCTTCTGGCGGGACAGGGACAGCATTTCTTCAGTCTTGGCCTTCAGCTCCTCATTCAGCCAAGATGTCTGTCCGTGGAGCAGCTCTTTTTCTTGCTCCATACGCGTCTCCTTGTACTAGAAAAACAAACCACAACAACTTTGGTCAGTAATTGTCTTACCAATATGTGCAGTAGATCAAAATACAAAGTATTGAGATATATTAGCATTTTGAAATTAAAGCTATAACTCACCTTAATGTTGACTTCAGCTGCTTCAAGCCCATCTAACTTCATCTGCAGGGCCATCTTAGAGGTGTTGACTTCCACCAACTTATCATTGAGTTGCCTCAAGTCATCTTTTGGAGCAGTCAGAATAACATTAGAGCTATGCACACAAGACATTTTGTAGTTTTTAACGATAATGTACATATTAATTAATCGATCCGTACCATTTAAATGCTCCACTTCCAAGGATCTCCTCTCTAGTGTTCGCACAAGTTCCCGCTTTTCTGCCTCCAGTTCCTCTTTGGCTTTTGACAGCAAAGCCTGAACAAATGAAGAGCTTTAATCACAGATTGCTGGCGTAGTTAGTCAGTTCTACTTTACTACTTTACAGAAATGAGAAGAAAGTTTTGTAATGCTGGTTTGAGAAGAATTTTGATTTAGCATTTGTTGAATGTTTAATAGACGCACCAGAGAGCTATTTATTAAAGATATTTATGTTAGCTGGTTATTTCTATAGTCAAAACCATTTAACTCTGTGTTTTTTTGTGATGAAGGCCAATATACTTTTAGTATCTTTACTGTTATTTTGTATGGCGAAGAAGGAAATACCTAGGAGGCAGGAGGCTTTCCCTAAACGCTGTAAGGAACTATTCAAATATTAAGCATAAAGGCCTACACTGGTTTATTGCACTTAATTTTAAAGTGCACATGTTTTCTGGGAGAATACAAGTAAAACAAGACAAGTCTTTATGAATCACCAGGGTAGGAAATTTAACTAATTTATAAAATATGAAAGAAAACAAATTGCTCATATTAAATGATCGTAGAGGGAAAAACTTGATTGGGACATCCCTTCATAAATGCTAACAAACTGTAAACTTTTCAAAACACCAACGTACTTTCACTTTCTAAAAGGCCAACACAAGATGGTTTTGGTTTCTATTAATTTTAGGTGAATATTGTGTCGAGAAAGTGTTTGTGTTCAGCTCCATCTCAATAAAAATCTGTAAATTACATTAAATATCATTGTTTTTCTCAGCAGCATTACTTTATGACACCTCAACTTCTTGAACTTGAGGTTTATGTTTTAATCCAGAAGCTAAAGGATGTTTTCTCATCCAGAACATGGTGAATTCACTTGTTCCTTATTAAACGTTGCGTTTTAGACTGAAACAAATGCTCTACGTATGTCGTCTGTCCTCTTAACATTTGACCAGGGACCAGAAACGCACTCCTTCAGCCTCAGATGATCAAAAGTTTAACAGAAATTAAACTAGTATCTGTATTTTTGTTACCTGCTCTGATGACACCCTCTCCTGGGCAGATTCATATTCTCTGTTCTTCTCACGTACACTTTTGAGTTCCTCCCCTTAAGGAAAGATTTTGTCAAAGTCAGTATGGTGAAGTAATACAAACTAATGAACCTGAGTGAAGTTAAGTCTGTGTAATACTTACTGAGCTTAGCAAAATCTTCTTTGAGATTATGATGTTCTTGAGTTTGGGACAAAAGATCCACCTGACATTGGGAAAGTTGTTTAACTTTCTCGAAAAACTGTTGCTCTGTAGGATGAAAGTAAGAAAATATGGTTAAATAGATCAGATACAAGCGTCACTTTCTGTTCAATGTCATCTAGCAGTTAGCTCTGGAGGTTAGCATGCTAGCGTTAGTTAGCTGCATATCGTGTTTATTGATTAACCGTTTTATGTAACATTAACGATGGGTCGAATTCCCAGAGCCGTTGGAAGACAAACTAAACTTTCATCTATGCGAGGCTGCCATGTTAGTCCATTCAAAGCAAAGTTATTAGCATTAACTTTGCCCCAAACATGCAGGCATGGTGAGCAACGCCAAACTCTTTAGCATGGTAGCGCCGCAATATATAGCCACGTTACAGGGAATAACGTACCGCTGTCAACACGAAATTGTTCATATTGCGCTTTCAATGAATCGATTTCATACTGCTGATCCGACAGGGTTTTCTCGAGTTTGTTTTGAACTGCTTTCGGTAGCTTGGATATCTCCGAACCGTCCAACTCCTGCAGCAGTAGTGCCGCCATTTTTCCGACAACAACCCGACGCGCAGGCGCAGTTGTTAATAAGAGATCGTCGAGGAGGTTTCTAAAGCATTGTGGGAAATGTATTTATTT